>JAOVVB010239580.1:0-22348 GCA_028570985.1 Heterobranchus longifilis | reverse complement strand
GAATTAATGCTTTGTCACGTCTGTCCGCAAGACGACAAGCAAACAACTTTTAAAATGTTTGTTTTCTGAATGGAGTTTGAATCCATCAATATTTCGCCACACGAAGATTTTTTTCCACACAATACAGGGTAGGCCTATATGACGGCAGGGCTATTACTGTATACCTGGTAAACCAGCAAGACGGTATGAAAAAATAGATACCCAAGCCTGACGTACACACACACACACTCCCACCTTCTTAATAAACAAGTGCGTACAGCTGGTGGAGTGTGTTTGAGAACGAGAGTGAAAAGGCAACACAGAGGCATGACCCGTCTGCAGGTTGGCCTTAATTACAGCAGACGTTCACAGTAGGACAGTGAATTAGTGCAGTTACCTCTCATGACTACTGTACAACCCTGGGGTCAGTAGATTACCCCCCCCCCACCACAACCACCACACACACACACACACACACACACACACACTGTACAGACACATGCAAACGCACAACGCAGGGTGCCGTCAGGCGATCTTAGCCGCTTCCTGGGTGATGTGGGGTGAAATTAGGGTCAAAGTTAATCTCCGCGCCAAACAAGCTCCCACAGTAGTGTACCTAACAGCATCATTAGGAGACTGGGGGGCGCCCTAATGGCTCAGCAAGTTAAAATATATATTTTGTGTTAGAGGCTGAATAACTACTCTATTAAATGTGCAGAGAGGACCCCCCCCTGGTCTGTCATCAAGGCTTCTCTCATTGACAGAGAGGTTATTTTTCTATCACAAAAAGTATTTTTCTCATTGGAAGTGATGGAAGCCAGATGATGCATTTTGACTCAGCATGTGCAAGAAATGGACAACCTCTTAGTGTGTGATCAATTGATTTAAAGCTGTGTGTACTTGCAAACTTTTACCACAGGTTGAATGTCTATAAGTCTAGAACACACCCAATCGTCATAAAAGGAACTGAGGAAAAGGACTAGTATATACAGTATATATATATATATATAATTGGTCCTATCACCTCTGATCTACTGTTTTATTCTTATGATTCAAAAATAAACTCAAAACCACAGTTACAATCATGAAAAATGTGTAATACAAATGAAATAAAAGTCTTAATTCATATGAACAGATGCTTTTACAGCTCTTTTATCACAGAGCTACGTCAGAATAATGATTGGGATTGGAAAAAGTTTCAACTTAGTTGTAAATAAAGTAAAATTACATTTGATTTTGTTGACAATTTTTACCTGCAGAGTTACATAATAAAGTAGCTCAATTAATAAATAATAAACAATAACAATGAAAAACAAAAAGATGCACAAAAAATAACCCCGCTATACTGTTTCTGAACGGTATAGCAGCAAGCCGGCGATATTAATTAATCATTCTGGCGGCTCTCTAAAGCCCTACAACTGATTTTTTAGTCTTAATTTAGATTTATTAGTCACGGTAATACCGTCTACCCCGGGAAAATGTGGGGAAGGTTTAACGGTATCAAAATTTGGATACCGCACAACCATAGTGTGTGACGCAACTCGATTTCAAAATGGGTTAGTATGTTTTAAAACACCTGTAAAATGATCCAGTATTTCACAAAGAGAAAAGTCTGAAAAAAGAATAAAAAAATCAATAAAATGCCAGACACAAGTTTCCTGAAGGAAAGACGACTGGAAATGCTCACATTTGAGAGGCTGACCCAAGCAATTTTTGGGGCATTTCTCCACAAAACATGACTTTAAAGTTTAAACGATTATCAAATGTTTTGCTGTAATCATTTCAGCTTTAATAAATGTATAGCAGAACAATACTTTTCTGTAGGACCTACTACAAAGCGCAACTAGAAGATATTGAGCATGCATTCAAATCTTTATGGTTAGTTAACTTCTCTTTGCACCTGACTTACCTCGCAAATATTGACACAAAATAGCCATGACAAACCACATTAGCAAACTAATTATCCGTATTCAAGGTATTTACATGTGTATGAGCTCCTTGTCTTGTCAGAGTCCATGTAAGAGGCCTGACTTCACACACAAACAATCACACAGGTAGGAGTGTAAAGCCTGATTGATTTCTCTCACACAGAAAGACATACATGCCCACCTGCTGTCTAATGCGGGTCGATGGAGTGGGATGTGCGTGTGTGTGTGTGTGCCTGTGTGTGTGTGCATGTAAGTTCTGGATTGACTGCATTAATTAATGCAGTGCAGATGAGTCCCCTCGGAGCTGTCTAATTAGACATTAGCATGGAGATGTAATTACCTGAGAGGACTCGACACGTTTCACTTACTCTCCCTCCTGCATGACAGGCCTAGGCTGAGCAGGTAGGGCTCACATTGTGTGTGTGTGTGTGTGTGGATGTGTGTGTGTGTGTGCAGCCACCTATGTGCATATACCGAGTGTGTGTATTTGACTGCTTTATTGTATGTGCAGGTGTTTTTTTATGTGCACATGCTCATTCACACTCGCCCAGTAGCAGAGGGTGAGGACCTAATTGATTTGCTCCCAAGAAACATGTTTCCTCCTCCACTCCGATTTTTCTTCTCGTCTCAGTCGCACTTTTTTTTTTTCTCCACTGTGATACACTGTAGCTGGTCATCCTTTTTCCCCCCCTCCCTCGCTTTCCATCTCTTTCTAGTTTGGAGTTTTAAGTGCATTAGGCCTCTGTACGCAGCGACATGGGTTCGATTCTCGATCAATATCCACCACTCTACTGGTGAACAACGACAAAAAAAAAAAAGGACGCCTCTCTGCTCTTCAGTCTCCAAAAGCCTCCCTTCCTCTTAGCGAGGAGAGAGAGAGAGAGAGAGAGCCCAGATCGGAGAGATTGTTTGCCAGCGTCGTCATGGCAACCGTCTCTGCCAACCTTGACACTGGAGTTGCATTGTCTGGGATCCTGACATTAGATAAATAAATTACACAACCTTTGTCGCAAACATACACAAATGCAAAAAAACAAGACTGTATGCCCTTTAATCTTGAAAATCTCAAAATGAATGTCTAAGAAATGCACGCCATCTGTAGATGCAAACACACAATCTCAATCATCCACACACACACACACACACACACACACACACACACACACACACAGAGCTCTTACACTACAATTTGCCACCCTCTTTGATAAAAACAGACTGTTAGGCAGAGCCCAGAGGAGACTGTCAATACAATCTGTGAGACAACAGATTGTGAGAACCCCGTGAACTCCAATACAGCCTGAAACACACCTCTCAGACAGAGCACCAGGCAGAAATCTATGGGCTGCTGCAAGCATTGTCTTCTTATCTGTAGATGGTTCTGTCCTGTTTCCAATAAGGATCGATAGCATTAGCATGTCTGACAGAGACAGAGGGGAAGACACGCAAAGACAGAAAGAGAGATGTTTACTGCACACCTGCAGAGATCTTATTGTCAATCATGACAAACATAGAGGAGGGATGAATATGTCTTACAATTAATATAAATGTAGTGTAGCGTTTAACCCTAAATTGATTAATTCAAATAAGAAAAGATGTATAGTACAGGAAAAAAAGAGGGAGGCCTGTCTAGCTGCTGGAAGATCTAGTGGTAGTTGTGCTCCACTTGTCCACCAATGTGGACCAGTACCAGGGTCACTGAAGTGACCTCCGGATACATGCTAAAACCAACACATCCTCATACCTAAACGACAGAAGAGGTTGTTTGCCAAAGACTTGCAAAACTACATATATGACCATTCTCTTTAACGCTGTGAAACGCAGAACGGTTGCAGTTTTTAACACGTGGTTAACGTCGTGAGACGTCAGTACTTTGTTTAGTTTATGCAACAAAACTACTTAGTTATTAAGAAAAGTTCATGGTTTGGGTTAAAATAAAGGATTATGGACGTCAGTACATGGCGTAGTTACATCGTAGTACATGACTTGGTTACGTAGTTGCGTTGGTTAACTTAAAATAAGTCAACGTTGATTTTTGGTTTCACATTGGACATAAACAGCTGTCTCCTGGGTGAAAATCCTCCTATGCAGACTTTGTCGCTCTTTATACTACGTCACCTGACTTTCTCCTTTGACCTATACGGACGTTTTTTGTTTTGTTAGGGCTGTCTGACCAAAACGGACACAGACAGTGGATGCATACATGGTTCTGTTTGTACTACATCGTCTGTCTGCACACAGACATGATCATACATGTTTAGGTGAGGGTCTGCGCAGACTAACCGTGTGCAACCCAAAATTAACTGTGTTTGTATATTTCTAGCATTGTCATATTGTAGCTGACCATTTCCTGTGGTTATGGTCTCTAAAAATGAGCTGAAAACTCTTTTTCCTCGCCATTGACAAGATTTTCCATCATTTATGACGCAACGCTTCCCCACCATTCAGAGATTTTCTTGTGAAAATAGTACTGCACTTCTGGCTTCAGAAACAAACGAAGAAGATCAGCGATAAACTGGAAGTGGAGAGACGTGAGGAAAACAGATGTGCTGAAGCGGAAATTGAAAAGAACAAACTCCGGCCATCTAAGGGTCTTTGCCAGAGTGTCTCCCCGGTGGAGGGGAGCATGAATCGGATGAAGTTTACCAGGATATGGACCCCGTTCCCTGGAGGGGAGGCTGGAGAGGCTGATGTTAACCTGAGCGAAGGGCTCCTTCCCTGGGGAGGATCTGAGCGAATGCCGGGCCGGGTGACTAGAGCTCCAAAATGACTCGTTTTTCCTGGTATTTCTCATCCATATAACGTTAGAGGACCTACCAGAGGTAGACAGATAACTTTTTATATTTAGGCAAATAAGATGTGGGCAAAAATGATAGAAATTACTTTGTCAATGCAATTTTGTCCGTTTTTTGCCCAAGATGTTGTGACCAACATTCAAGTGTTGATAAAAAAAGAATGAATGATAAAAAAAAAATGAATGAATGAAGACAGAATAAAATGTTTTTTTCCCTATAAAACAGAAGGTCTGATCTTTTGTTTGATATATTAACTGTTTGAATTGTTTACTTGAAAGATTCGTGAATATGATCAAAAATGTTGGCAACATTTTCATAAAAAAGGGAAAGAGTTATACAATAACAGTAGTATTAAAATATACAATATCTGCACAAGGCTATGAGGCATTTGTTCAAATTACAGACCAGTGATCACAGTTAATATTGAATTGACTGTAAGCAAAAAAAACCCCAAAAATCCAGTGTTTGGTTCCCACTAGCTGATGTAATTAGAAAGATTTGTACGTCTCTGAATACAGGTTACATTGTTGGTATAAAAATGGTTGATTGGTGCAGCTTTAAAAAGGTATCGTTGCTAGAAGTATATCAATTATGAAAATAAATTATCTACCTGTAATACTTTTTCTTTGTTGTTACAGACTGAATGTGCATTCACAGATGATGATTTGTTTTAGCTGTATGACAGTATGACAGTAGTATAAAAACAGTCAGAGATGGTGTATTGTGTCTTTATTTGTACAACAATTGGATTCTTCACAACTGTCCTTCAGCCAGTGGAGCCAAGATTAACTGAGTTAAAAGTTGTAATTCCACAGTGCTGAAGTTGAAATATTGGTGCCTATAGCATGGCGGCTAAGAGAGAATGCTAATGGAATCATGAAGCAGCTTATCATGTGAATGAGAACAATAATGAGGAGACAAAGCAGAGACAAATCCATTGTAAGTGAGGTGGAATTATGTCGGCTCAGTGGATTATAAAAGGCCTTGATCCAGTGGGAGTTGAAAAACACGGCTTCTATTCTCACACATTTTCACACACAGGCATACACACAAATACGCGCATGCACAAATCCATGCACATGCCCATACAGTACAGTATGTCAGAAACACTTGAGCATTAATGCACATTAATATAAAAACACATGCACACACATATGCACATTATACAACAGTGCGCACACACACACACACACAGGAATAGGCACAGAGACATAAACGTCAAACCTTGATATCTACTCATGCTGCCAGATAATTGAATTAATTCAGCTGAGGAACAACTTCACAGATTAGCGACTTAACTTTTCAATAATAAGAAAAAACTCAGCCACGCATGATAATTACATTTGTCTCAAATGAGGGCAGCCGTCGAAATGTATCACGCATTGCCATGCGTCCACAGTTTAACCCACACGCTCGCATGCACACACACACACACACACACACACACACACACACACAGACACTATCCCTGAGTGGCTGAGAGATAAAGACATTTTTAGAGTTGGAAAAGTGACGGAAATTCATTCCTTAACCCCACCACTGTTTTGAGGATTTTCCCAATTAACACAAAATAAAGTCTTTTGCTTCTGAATGTATATCAATGAACAAGTCCTCCAAACCATGCGACCACAGAGGTTGTTTGTTCCTACCCCCTAATACTAGCCACATGAGCATTTCCTAAATGAAAGCCGCTAACAGTGGCAGGAAATACGACCCACAGGAGCGTTTCCATCCTCACACCTAAACGTAATGGTCGCAGTTTTACACACGGTGTGGAACGGTTGCAGTTTGGTTATGGTTAGACACCAAAACTACTTGGTTAAGTTTTTAAAAAGATTGTGGTTTGGGTTAAAATGGGTTTGTTACGTATAGTTAAAATAACTCGCTGTTGACTTTTATTTTTCAAACGGGACACGAACATCAGCCTCCTTGATGAAAGTCCTGTTTATTTGAACCATCAACCCCCCCGCCCCCCCGGCCTGAACGCACTTTCTTTTACTTTCTTATTACTACATCACATGACTTTGCTCCCATCATAATTACCACAGCCACTCGAGGGCGACGCCTTACAATAAAATGTAAATATGTGTTGTAATTGCTGCTCGTACAAACGACCATGAGGTTGTTTCATATCAATACCTACATTTATTGGCATTAAACATATATAGATTTAACAAATACAGATAAAAATATACAGCAAAACTAGTTTTTCGTGTTTGGAATTACCAAAAGATTACTGTTCTTATACATATTTTGCTGTTTCAGTTGTCAGAGAACAGAATGAGAATGAAATAGTGATTTGATCCCAGCTCATAAATGCTACCTGTTATCAGCAGTCATTTCTAAGCTGCTGTTCTGTGGTGCTTTCTGGCGACAACAGCAGTACTGTGTAATCGGCTACATTAACCCTTAAAATGAGTGATCGCAGAGAAAGCAGGAGGTGACAAAAGGTTGTCGAAGTAGGCTGCAGCCACAAAGCATCTGTTATCACATCTAAATGACCTGTATTCAAAATGCTTGTAAAACGCAAAACAAGTCTGCAAAAAAATTCTATATTAGAAATGGGTCTTCTGAAGAACAGACGCTCTGCTTCTGAAATGTTTCCAGTGGACCTTGGAAATGTCCGTAACTGAGCCAGAACACAAGAAGTCTGATTATATAGAAGTATATGAAGAAAATGAGCCTACTTCTCACTGGATTTATTACCTCAGTAAATATTTTCCTAATGAGTTTATGGTCTCAATCGCTACTTTTAAGTCTTCTTCAATACAGCATGTTTATTAAGAAGAAAATAGACGATAAAGCAGGGTATGCTTTAAGGCGTAGCTCACTTGTGATTGACAAGTTGCTACCACGGCGACCTGTGTGTTTTTGTCCGAGAACTTTGACCCTTTCACAGTGTGTTTTAAGTTCATGAAAGTTTATTGTAACATTTCGGTCACCTAAAAATGCTTATTCGGTGTTTCTTGATCAGACAGAGCGTGTTTTGGCAGCCTGGAGCATCTTTTTGTCTTTGTTTTCAATGAGTGAAGCCTTTTTCTCGCTGCTTTTGTGTTGCTGAATGCCTCGCCATTTTCTTTCTCACTTCTTGTGAAAACTGGGTCCAATATTTACTTTGGTGACTATGGGGCGAAAGGATCGATCATAAGCTGTGTTCACATTCACTTCTTCCATTGGAATCAATAATCAATACACTCAGAACTGCTGCTGGACTCCTAAAGAGGTGGGGCCGTAACTAAACACACGTGACACAGATACAGGAAATTACTCCAAGATGGGGGGTCTCAGTTTATCCACTATCTCTGGTTTCGCTTCCTTCTCCACCATATCTCCAATTATGGTCACTTCTGGCTCCAAAAAAGCAAGATGGTGGGTGATGTCACTGTGGCTATGTCCACTTCTTTATACAGTCTATGGACAAAACCTAAATCTAACCTTAAACCTGAGCTGAGCCCTTAACATAAACTATCCCTGTGAGATCACTGGGCTCTCACAAGAATAGCACTACAATAACATATACACACACGCAGTCATCCAGTCATGAGCAGCATCTAGCAGGGGCAGCCAGGTACAGGGAGGTGAGAAAGGTGCAATGTATATTTCATGGCCCCACGACACTGAATTCTGAAACTGCGAAAACAAGTCATAAAAATTCCAGAGGGTGCACTGAAATCCTCACTAGGCACCCTTCCTCTCCCCCTCCTTCTCCCTCTCCCCATCCCTCTCTCAATATGCTGTCTCCCTCTCCTATTTCTGTCTATTGTCGGTACAAAGCATCCCATTCAGGCCCGATGACTTCGCTTACGGCAGCAGGCAGCGGTAGGCTTAGCGAACAATGGCCGCTCGGAAACAAAAGCCAGTTTATTAGGCTGGACAGTGACAGAGAGACAGACAGAGAGAGAGATGGAGGGGGGGGAAAGAGGAAGACAGAGAAAAAGAGTGGCACTCTGCGTTCCATTGTGGCTTGACTCACATCTGGTGGCCATGTGTGACCGGAGCAGCAGGGCTAATGATGGGCTTCCTGAGGCCAGCTCAATTAGGCCAGGCCTCACCGGACTCCCAGAGAGAGGCAGAAAGAGAGATGACTATCGACATGCTGCTTCACTACTTGTGTGTGTTTGTGAATATGAGTCAATCTGCACTATATACAGTCGTCTCCTGCATGGATGTGTGAGTGCACGCGTGTGTCCCATGTCCACGATTGTGTGCTTTCAGGCATTTGTGTGCATGTAAATTCCCGCTGGCACAGTGTCCTCCTTATTCTTTAGCCCAAACAACACCTCCCCTCAGCGCACATACACAGACATGCATACACACACAACCTCCTCCTGAGCGGGCTAAAACTAACTAACAAGCCGTAAAGCCATTAACGGTTAGGGCGCTGCTTTGATGGCCCAACACAAGATTTCCAACACACTTAAAGCTACACAGGGGGGAGAGCAAAAATGACGAGAGCCTGCAACCGTGTCCTCGGGCATGTGTGTCCATGTCTGTGCGTGATGTCTGGTGTGTGTGTTACATTGTGTGCAAGTGAGCGCCAAATCAGATGGGTTCCTGTGACAGTACCATCCCTTATTATTGCTGCCTTGCAAACTGTTCACCCCAGAAGACACAGACTGAAAAATACAAACCTAATAAACAGCAAAAGAAAAGCCAGTCTGTCTGTGTTAATAAAAGGCTTTATTGGGGAAATTTGATGCCAATTCTTCTCATAATCACGTGTTACTAGTCAGATGTGTATAATTAGTATTGCATAAGCAATTGCACAAACAAGAACGAGGGTCATTTGAGGCTTTCAGTTTTAGGACATAAGCACACATATGAATGTTTCAGACATGATGCTAGCCTGTATCACTGACATGCCTTGAGAAGACATGGTAAGGTCATGGAGCCTTGTTTGGTCAATTCCTTAATATGGGTATTTTTTGGGGTAGCCTACTGTAGAGAGCAACACTCCCAGAAGGACATAATGTAATTGATGAATTATCCCTAAAGCCATCACATAATAAAGTTAGTTAAGTAGTGTCCTAGATACAACTAATACAAGACTAGAAATGTAAAACTGTGACACAAAGACTGAAGATAATATCATGTATCTAGGAAAGAAGCTGGACACTAAAACAAACCAAAAATGTCCAAAAAGGAAATCCAACTGATTCGATTTAGCATAATCATGGGACCACGATTTGGCCTCTTCACCGAAATATGATGATAATTTGCTCTGGAATTTGTTTTTGCACATTACAGATTTTGCAGATTTGTGCAACTAACTGAGTGGATTATAATAGGAATATGATGAAACAAGCCTGTAATGCCACTAGCCCGGGGGTTTTCAAACTGTGAGGCGAGACACAAGGTAAAGATACTGTGTGAGGTGAAAGGTGCATGCTGATTTAGCTGCAGCAAAGGCTGTGACACACAGATTATTGGAGCTATGAAAGTCAAATCTGATCACACAAAAATGATAGATGTTTTTAGATTTGGTCTGACTTACATGTCCATAAATCAGCCTCAAAATCATAGGAAAAAAAAAGACAATCTCTCCAGAACTTTCCTCAGAATTATTGTTTTTTTTTTTGTTTTCTTCCAATCAATGGAAGTAATGAGTGATATCAGTAGATCTGTGGGTACACTGCAAACATTAACTGCTAATAGCTAATTCTGCATACTTTTCATAGTACCAATTTGCCAAAATGTGAACAAAAATATGCTTAAAAAGGGCTCAAGTTGAAGCATACAGCTAGAACATGATTATCTATCAAACAGAAGTAAGGCTAAAGGATAATAATAAGTGTGACAAAATCAGGGCAGTATTACACTACTTTCCGCGACAGTACTGAACATTGGAAGTGCAGATTTGTACAATATGAAAGTAATTCCTAGGATACTGTGCTTTTCAAGGTATAATTTCTCAGTTATTTTAGATATTGTCCCCAGCTTGTGTCAGTAGTGTGTTGTATAAGACGCACTTTTTGTTTTTTGTTTTGCAGGGGAAAGCTCTTTGGTGAAAATGGTTGAAACAACAGCAGTTACATCAATAGAAACATGTGTGGTGTGGTAGTGTAAAGACATCACACCTGTGTGCACCTGTGTGTAGCTGTGTTTCAGAGAGTGTGTGAGTTTGGTCAGCGGAGATGAACTGAGCGTAGAAAGACTCAATCTAACCTCTGCACACATCACCCTCACTGTCTTTCTCTCCATCTCAAGCAGTAAATCAATGGTAGTCAACTGGAGCGTTCGATCCCCATCCGTTTTCACTCGCTTCTTTTGTGCGGCTTTATAGATGGTTTCCGTGGTTACGTGAGCTGCCTCTGCGGAGGGGAAGTGGTTCTCGTGCGGGAGAATCACAGGTTTCAGTCAGAGCAGACGCCGTGTGTCTGACTGACTGCTGCCTTCCAAACGCACATATTTGTGACAGTCTGACCGTCTGAGATAATGATGCCATCAACTCTGCCTTCATGGCGGCCGAGCTTAACAACTGTGGCAAATGTGGTGACATACTGTGCTATTAAAAAGATAAAAAGCTAAACTTTCTTGACCTTGGAAACAGACGTGGACAAAACAATGTCAACTCAGGGTCCACTTGCTCGTTTGTTGATATATACATTTTTAACTCAAGATATTAATCACAGCAAAAATGATTTAATTGATTCAATGATTCATTTTAAGGACACATTTGAATAGCAGAAAAAACAACAACATCAAGCCATAAATGTAGTTGTACAAATGTACAAATAAATCACATTTTTACCAAGACCAGTTACTTTCACTGTAATCAATATGCTGATGGACAACAAAAATAATCTCTAGTCTCTTTGGTGATTCCCAGACTTTACATCTGGTGCCATCATCAGGTCAAAATCTTATTTTGTCCAATACTTTGGTTTTTATGACTGAATATCTGCAAATAATGACTTTCCCATCTCACTCTTATGGCCAATTTATACTTTCTGCGCCTGCGTGTGACGTAAATATCGTCATCGGCCATGACCGCAGACCTATGCGGTCAGTACGCGTGCTGCCCGAAAAAAAGTAACCACGCGCCCAGTATGTATAGCAAGCTCTGTTGTTCCTGTATGCAGAGAGCTTTGTACGGACTCATAGAACTGGGGTTACATCCAGTAACTACTCTGTATGCACCGCTACAGACCATCATAACAAAACGGACGCTTGTTTTGAAGAGAGGTTGTTTGAGGAGATCCACCGTTACCCACATTTATATAATTCATCTTTAAGAGGAATACAAAGACCACCAACCGCCACCAGCTGGAATAGAGTGTGGATCGACGTAGACCCTGATAAGTATGAACAGAACCGTGTGCACGATCCGTACGATCCGTATCACGACCGACCAATCCGGCTATTATGTCGGGGGCTTCAGTCCACAGCCATGCTAGCAACCCTTTTTATTTTGATACATCTTTTAAATCATTTTTTCAAGAAGATATGCCAACAGCATGTTGTTTTGCTGCTTTTCTTTGTCTCTTGGGACTGTTCAAAACAAGACATTAAAAGATGTCACCCTGGGCTAAACTGCGATGGGCATTGTTCAATATTTTCTGAAGTTTAATAGACCAAATGATTATTCCAGTACATAATAATCAGATGAATCAACAATGACAATAATTGCTAGTTGCAGCCATAAACAACAGCTTAATATTCTAAGTAAGTCCAGTGCACAGTTTATTCCAATCAAGGGACAAAGTCAACTTTATACACACTAGTGTCAAACTGTAAAATGCAGAAGTTCAGACAAATGACAGCTTAATTTGGGCCAGTGGCTCTCTTTATTCCTCCACACTCTGCTGCTTGCTGTACGTATGTGTGTGTGTCCTGTCACGAATACACTCACACACTCTAAACTCCCTCTCTAAACAACATTTATTTAATCATGAAACACTTAGGTACCAGGATGAAGGCTTTTGTGATTTGGTCACGGTTTGCCATAATGCATCAATTAATACATTAAAACACGCACAGTAGCAGAGCAGCTATTGTTGGTCATCAAGGACAAACTGCACCACCTGTTACATGGCTACAGCAGCAAAACCGCTGGCACTTCTCCCCTTAGTCCCCGTCTCTGTCTCTACAGGAAATGAGCGGGCGAACGAGCAGACAGAGATAATTACAGACCAAACAATAGCTGTCATTTCTTTCTACATCGACCTCCTGGCCCTGCCCTCTCACCAACACAACACAGTTTGCCGTAATCTGTGTCCACTCGGCGGACAGATCCAAAGCATGCCAGAGAAGCTTCATACAACCGTTCTCTCGGTCTGTCTCTCCCCTCTCTCCCCTCTCCTCCACAGAACAAAGCATGTTAACCTTGAGCTGCGAAACAGCTTTCTGCTGGCGTCTGAGGAGATATTAGGAAGGTGATTAAGTGAGATTGATGGTACTTTAATTCCCTGACAAAAATAATGGCTCCTTCCTGTTGTTTAATCTTCAATCTTCATTACATGGGGGAGACTCAAGAGAGTATGGTTTTTAGCCAAAAGAAGGCCGTGCTTAACAAAGGACACCATCAAGGATGGTGTATTTACATGTTTAATCAAAATGAATAATTGAAAGTCCAAAGGAGGATTTGGGAATGCAGCAAATGGTGGGCTGAAAAAAAGATTGTTTAGAAATTTGAAGGTAATTCTTTTTAATTCTCTCTTTTTTTGAATTAAGAGCATTTTATTGCAATTCAGCCAAAGCGTAATTAGGAACACAATCATGAAACTCTTGTCTGCACATTACCGTTGTTACTACCGTTGCGGATGATTCAGCTCGTTCCCATGACCTTGGAGCCCCTTTCAAAAGTTACCGTTTCAAAAGAATGAAGAACAATTAGAAAAGTAAAAGTTGCCTTTTCCTCAACTCGGACAAAGTTAGGTTTTGGAGATAGAAAGTTGTCAAAAGACAGCAGCCATTTACATTTTTCCCCCCCAGAAGGTTCAGGACTGGTTTGAGAGTAGTTGGACAACAAAGTTGACGTGTTGTTGTGAGAACTGACCTCTGACCTCTCTATTGTGGGATGAGGAAGACCACACTTTTGCAGGAAGGTTCCCTTCTTGTGTAAAACAAAAAAAAACCGGGGGTTTTCACGGGGCACAGGTTTCATTCTTCCGTTCGTGGCGGATGGAGTGTCCTTGAGCAAACCGATGAACCCCTACCGTTTTCCAGAGGCGATGTTCCACAGTTGACCCCGTACACTGACCTCCCGGTAGAGAGCGGCAAGCAAACATAAAATTCCTCCTTTGGGTGATCAATACCGCGAGGAAAAAAAAAAAAAAAAAGGGCGATAGATGCATCCTCGGCTATGTGCTCCTACAGCGCAGGGAGGTCAGAACACGGGGTCAGCTGAAGAGCAGCACTCTCGGAGCTGACAGGGATTCAGTGTCTTGCTCAAGGACACTTCAGCAGAGAGGACGTTTGCCGAGATGCAGGCGGGCTCCCCGCAGTTCAAGGGCGGGGCCCTCGCTCACCACAACACCCGGCTGCTCTCAAAGAATTCAAATAAATAATTTGAATTCTAAAAGACAAGCGTGTCGTGCGCAATGTGAGCGATACAAGGTCTTCCATTTATGATTAGTGCAAAAGGCCATTCGAGATCGCAGCCAATGACAAGAAAATTGCACTGAAATTTCAAAAACAGAATGAAGCATTTGTATGTTTTTTTTTTCCTTTGTGAAAGTCGACAATAGGAGCTAGAATATATATAAAAAAAGGTTATTTATCAACATGTAAATTTATATGAAGTTTATATCAAAGCTCAGCATGGACACAGAGCCTCAAAGTAGCAACAGAAACAAAACAAAAACAGTAAGGAGTTATAGTCTATTTATCATACTCATTATAAAAAAAAACAAACAGTCAGACAGTTTCTATGTTAAGGGCATTAGAGAAAAGTTGGTGAAGTTGTAATATTTTTTACACCCGGGGTACGTTTCCTTATATTTTTCTTTCAGTGACATTCAGCCAGTTTTTATAGCCGCCTAATGATTGACTGCAAACAGAAGGACTGTCAATGCAACAAACAGCACATGCAGATGAAAGGGGTCCCGCAGTGTCGGGCCGATATTTTGACACCGTACAGTATCTGTGCATGTATAAGTAGACCTGTTTGCTTCCGTGTGTGGGCGTGTTTGTGCATAAATGCACATGTGATAAATTGACTGTGGCCTTGTCTATAGCCACCCCTCTGTACAATAGGGACTATAGCAGCAACATAAACAATCCCTTTAATCTAGTGCATTTTTTGCGGCGTCCCAGTCTGATGTCCGACTGCACAAAGAAAGGTCAGGGAGGGCTCGGCTCGGGTGGGTGGAACAAACAACTGGGATTTGCTTTCTCTCTCTCTCTCTCTCTCTCTCTCTTTCTCTCACGCTTTCTCTCTCTCAGTGAAGCTTCAAGGTCTGCTTTGGCGTACAGTTACAGTTAGTTTACTCGCCATCAAAGCAAACCCAAACTTCTGTGTGCTCCCTGTTTTGGTGCAGAAAAAAAAAAAAAAGAATGATGGGGGGGATTTGTACTGCAACTTCCTAATAACTCAACTGTGCTGGGAGAAAGTTAAACTGGCAACTGGCTTAAAAAAAAACGTAATTCTCCTACATCCCCTCTTTGTTTCTTCTTTGTCTTTTTATCTCCTCCCCTGTCATATCTGCGCTCCCTATCTATGATAACAGCTGTCAGTACGAACATTTAATAATAGTTTCTGCTTCCAAATCAGCCCCGGTGCTAAACCCAGTCCTACCAAACAGCGCTATACGCTGCCTAATCTAGCTCATCCTCCGAAGTTCAATGCAGTTTATCAGCAAGAGGCGAGGGGGGGGGGGAGAAAATAAGAAAAGAGAGAAAATAAGGAATTGAAGGAGAATAGAGCAGGAGGAGAAGGAGGGAGGAGGAAGGGGGTCAGCGGAGGTAGAAAAGAAGAGATGAATGCAGCCCCTGTTCCTTCCCACTGTCTCAAACAAGGCCTGGGTAAACAGGAAGTACAGCTGCGCTCTGTCTCTGTCCCTGTGACTCTCTTGTCTTTTTCACTCTTTCTTTTAGCTCCTGCACCTCCCTCCTTAGCCTGTCCAAAAATACATGCTACACTTTCTATATCTGCTACACTAACCCGCGAGAATAATAACGGACAAAAGTTAACAGGAAGAGAAGAGAAAGCGAGATGCGCAAACAAACAATTGACAAATGTCGTCCGGAATATCCCGCTGCCTCCTCGTCACATTGCGAAGAGTCATGATAGTTGGCAATCTAGACACGCAGTTCCCCTCAGTGGGCCCTAATCCCCCTATTTCTTTAAGAGAGAGAGGGAGTAGAGCGGAGGAGAAAGGAGGCATTGTGGCTCGAGACAGTGCAGTAAAAAGAGGAGCGTACAGTACCAAATTGAGGTCGCAGCAAGACAATGGCTGCCCTTCACTGGCTCATTCACACACGGTCTCCACACAGCTCTATCAAACGCCTCTTTCTTTTCTTCTTCCCCTCCTCTGTTCTGTTCTTTCTCTTTCTTTCTCTCACGTCCGCCTTTCTTCTCCCTCATCACAGAGGGATGGGGGATAATGAAACCCCGGCTCACCCAGGCTGTTCTGGGGCCCGTTTCAGAGAAGAGGAGCTCTCTCTCTCTCTCTCTCTCTCTCTCTCTCTCTCTCTCTCTCTCTCTCGCTCATCTCAATGGGCACCTTCTCATCTTCTCTGTTCAACACCCTGCTCCTGCTCCTCCCACCGCTTTTGTTTTGGAGGGAGAATGTATAGTTCAACAGGAAGTGGTTTGTTTAGGGACAGGACCCTATATCTTCTTATTCTGAGCAGCTGTTGGTGTACGGTTTGTGACGCTCACCTATGTGACACTGAGGAGTTGGAGCATTCATTTTTCATCAGTTGTATTTTAAAAAAAAAAAAAGTTGAAACAACATTTTTTTGCTAAGAAATCACTATGCATGTCCTCTGTATTTTCTTTGAATTGTGCACGGATTTGGTCAAAATTGTACTCGCCATGGTGCAATATCTGTGTCGCATTAATAATAGTTATAGTAATATTAGTTATAGTAATATCACTTCAAATCTTCAGACCAGCGTTAAAACGATACAAGGGGCCTCAGATACCGGTGAGACATGAAGAAGAAGGATTTGAAGAAGAAGAAGAAGAAGAAGAAGAAGAAGAAGAAGAAGAAGAACTACTTTAGTAAATACTTTATTAGTCCTGCAAGGGGAAATGTATTCACCCCAGCACGCACAAACGCACATGCAGGGACTTGAACCGGCAATCCTCATGGACTGAGCTACTGCCGCCCAAATGGATACAGCAGGGTTTCCCCTAGAAAAGTTGTTATGCCCGGTGGCAAGTGTCTTTTTTGACACGGCCCTGCACAGGCCAGCGATAGACTAGGGCACTACTTAATGCTGCATCATAGTTTCTGAGATAACAGAATGGCAAAATTTAAAATTTAAAAAACACAGTTTCCACAGGGCCCTACATTAAGTCAGTGCTAAAAGCAAGATTTAAAAATATGGCCACCTCCAAGTTTCCAACCGAGCCACTCCATTGTAACTGCAGTTAAAAAAACGTCTTAAAAAATGCATTTTTTATAAAATCCCCGATGCTTAGGCCCGGAGGGGGGTCAACTTAGGCCCCGCTGGGCTTGCAATACACTGTGGGAAACCCTGGATCCAGGAAGTCCAGTAACAGATTAATGCATTTGAAGACTTATCAGACGCCAAAATAGAGTTTATAATCCTGAGACAGGATGTTACGGCTCTGGAAAGTTATCACACACAATTTATCTTTCGGCAGTCTGATCCCAGTCCCATCTGTGATTTGATTTCTCCATTTACTCTGTTTCCCTGTGACTCAGATGTTATTATGTGTTGTGTTTTGAATCATTGGGTAACGTAATAAGTGCTGAGGTCACAGTGAGTTTTAACAGTATTGTCATTTGGCATCATGGACCCAGGAAAGAGAGACTGCTAACACCAGCTAGACCTCCTCCTTTTTATAATGCAGGATGTGTGTGTGTGTGTGTGTGTGGGAGCTGCTGATGACGTACAGGTACTGATATAACATGACTGAAAAGTTAAGTCCAGTGGGAAACAGTGCTAATGTTAGCAAACTAGCTACTACCCACTTGGGAAGTGGAAGCTATAGCAACCTAACATTGTCAGAAAGAAAAGATCAAAATCTATGCAGCAAAATAAGCCCTGACGGTGCATCTGCAAAATAGTGTCGGATGGGACACCTCCACAACAATTATGTAAACATATTCTGTACAATCATTCACTGAAAGAACAGAGCAGGCCTGCCTTATTACACAATCCAAATCTTCAAAAAATCAAAAAATTGGCATTTTCAGCGTGTAGGTTGATAACTCAGAGGTTGTTGGTTTCTGTCGCGAAGGGACTTTGGGAACGCAGACTTCCTGTGTGGACAGGAAGTAAGGCTTTATCCCGGCACTGTTTGGTAAGCCCGCCAGATTAAGTGGCGGTTAACAGCCTCAAGCAGAGATGAGGAGCTACAGAGGTCTGGTAAGCTCACTTCTTTCTAACTCCACACCCTTCAGCTCCAGCCGACACTGACTCAAGTCACATTACATGAGGCAAGTCAGGCTTTTGTGCCTCCACTTTATACAACTTTCTTTGTCTTGGTCCCCAAGACCAAGTTGAATGTTGTAAAGCAACAAACAGCTTAAATCACTAACACCATATAAGGAACGCTGTGTGGGTTTGCTGAAAATGCAGGTCTTGAATCAATGTTTGTTGGTCCACAGGTGTTGACAGTGAATCTTTTAGCGACTCTGGCTCTCAGATGTCAATCAAATGCTACCAAAGGAAACATCCACCCCGAGGCTTTAAGCTTACATGCTGTTCTCATGAATATGTCAAATTCACTCTTTTAAAAAAAAAAAATGGAAAGAAAGTATGCACAATAGCTGCATCATAGTTTATATTTTCTGACTAAAAAAGTGAAAGGAATGTAAGTCATTTGATCAAAGTTGAAGTTTCAGTTAGAAAATGGACGTGCTTAATAGAAATGAACGAAGATTTATGTTTGATTTATACTAATCAAGTTAACACGATATTAAGATATACTGTAACGGGTACACTTGTTATTGTAATATAACTTTGTTATATTTCACATACAAGTCTGAGTTTTTGTTTTGCTGGGATTAGATGTGTTTTCTTTGTTGATATGCAAAGTGTATACAATGCATTTTTGAAATGGAAATTAAACTTTTTCCTACTTTGCGACTGGTGCATACAGCTATCAAGTGATAGCATTTATTTTCCTGGATTTGCCTCATCAGTAGACACGGGGGAAAACTATTCAGAATAGTTTGCAATACTAGCATAGGTAAAAAAAAAAATTGCAGAAATGTAAGATTTACATACCGTTTTAACACCAATTCTGTTATGAAAGAAAAAGCTTGATTCTAATATAGAGCCGGCTCTGTCTTTGCAAAGGAAACACACAGATGTCTCATTCACTAAGTCACATATCATATGGACTGCTTGCAAAGAAGAAAAGAACCATGAACAGTAAAATGTTCCCTTTCTGCCAATGAATGGATCCGTGGAATTCACTGTTTCGCACAGAGACAAACATCTCTGAATGCCTCTGCACAGAAACAAGTTAATAAGTGAAGAGGGCAAAAGCACCTTCGGGCTACTTGGGTCACAAAGGCTGATGATCCACAAACCTAATTTGGCTTGGCAAACCTAATCGTTCAAAATGGATCGAATACAGAGTCTGTTGGAGGCCTTTAACCGGTTTATTGCGAGACAAGGGGGGAACAGGCGTTGGCATTGTTATTCAAACCACAGAAAAATTGTTCTCTTCCAATCACATTTATGCAGAAGGACGTCAACTGCCCAGAGGGCTGAGCGCGTGATGATGCTAAGGTGACCATTATTGCCTACTGGAAAAGACTGATGTTCTTTTGATGGTCAAGTGCTCTTCAGTCGCATTGCATCCACATAGAATGGCACACACAGTTAAACCTGTAAATACAGAGAGGAACCTGCAGATACTCACACATCATGCCTGGAGTGGAGAGGGAAAGAGATGCGTGAGAGAATATATTTCGAGATTAATGAATACTAATGAGAGGAGAGCCAGGGACCAGACCACAAGGCAGGGGTCAAACGCCTCACCTTATTGGTTATCTGTTATCCTTTATGCAACACACTGACATAGCCTTTGTATGTATACAGTACATTAGCGTAAAAACCACATGTCTGTAACCAGATGGAACAATTGAGCGTTTTGTAATTTCAAGGAATTTTGAAAGCCAGGCCAAGTCAAATCAATTTTTTTAAGTCTCAAAATCACAGCACAAATCTGCCTCAAGGGGCTTTAAAATCTGTACGTGACACCCTCCTCCTTAGAGGGCGTTCAGAGCGAAATCAGCATTAAAGCAATGCGGAGGGCTGCGTTGTTGGGGGCGTGTTGCTTCAGGCACAGCTGAGACATTCGATCCAGGAAGTCCAGTCTGAGTACATTTCAGGGGCTTCCCAAAACACTGCACAGCGGTTTAAAATGCTCTCGCACAGGGTTTTACAGTACGACGGTCGCGTTACAAAATAATCCACCAGGAAAATGTGCTTGCGTGTATGTGTTTGGCCTCCGCAGCGCCTTGCTGGATGATGTCGCGTGGCATCAAATGTTAAGCTTGGTACAATGTATTTGCTGGACGACCCGGTGTTTTTTTGCTGAAGCCCTCTGTGGCACCTCCGCTGCGTCAACAGACGTGCTCCATTTTAATGAATGAGTCTGTCACACATGGCTGCTGTCGGTCTGACCACGGCTTTACACCCTCAGCCCACCAGCTTTTTAAGGTACTGTTCATTCCATCTACCTTCTAGTATACCCTATATGGTATAAATTACATTTTTATATAAATTAATGGCCTTAGGTCTCTCCATTATTGAATGATATGACTATAATAGTAAATCTATCCAGGATTAATGATTTTTTTAGCACCAAGTGTAGCATATGTTTTTTTAGGATATTTGTAAAGATTATTTTAGGACCACTTTTGTCTTTATTTGATAGAAACTAGGGCTGCAACTAACGATTATTTTCATTATCAATTCATCTGCCGATTATTTTCTCGATTAATCATTTGGTCGATAAAATTCAGAAAATAGTGAAAAATGTCCATCAAAGTCCAAGATCATGTCTTTAAATGTTTTGTTTTGTTAGTGCAAAACTCAAAGATATTCAGTTTAATATGATATAAAACACAGAAAAGCAAGAAATATCCATACTTGAGAGGCTGAAACAGCATTTTCTGCCATTTTTGCATGAAAAATTATTAACGATTAATCGATTATCAAAATAGTTTGTGGATATTTTTCTGTCGATCGACTAATGGATTAGTCACCTAATCGTTGCAGCTCTAATACAAACAGACAGGAAATGGTTAAATGTATTATTATTATTATATTCCATTATTGCCGTTAGATCCCCCTAAATCCTTCACACTAGCCCTTTAAGTCATTACTTTAACAGACATCATGCTGTGCTCAACTTTCATACCAACAATCATTTTGTCGGAAAAGTGTTGTTTTTTTTTAATGGCACACATACACACTCATGCACACATACACACTTTTAAAGTCAACTTGACAGCCACTGCAGATGTGAAGCCATGCGAAGGTTGGTATTAAGTGGGAGAAACGGTCAATGCTGCGTGTCTATTTTACTGTCATTTCATTGCTATTTGGCATTGCTGTTCAAACAACACGTACAGTGCAGAACTGTCAGACAGGAAACAGGCTGAACGGCTAAATGACAGGTCGGGGAAAAAACAGACAACAGGTGGAAGGACAGGCAAGCACGGTGCTAATGGAGCTATTGTGGATGTAGTCAGAGAGGTGACGCTCTGTGGTCCACAGGGAGCAGACAGCAGGCCTGACCTCCCAATCTTACATACAGCGCAGCCTCTCTCACGCTGTAATTACCTGTCACGCTGCGAGCGCCTGTGTATCCGTGTGTGTTTTGGAGGAAGGGGTGTGGTAGGAGACAGCACTTGCACTTGACCCGACATGCAAACCAACCCTGTGTTTCCCATAAATTACACGAAAAAAAAAAAGCACAAGCGGCCGCGCACTCCTACTGTACAGTACCTGAGACCCTGACTCCCCCGGCCCTCTCCCTTTCTGGCTCCCAGTAATTACCTGTGGGCCCCGTGGAGGGGTGGGAACCATTGTGTGCTGCCTGCGTAGCACTCAGGGAGATGTGGGATTGATGCGCACTCAGCGACCTCTCTGATTGGGGTTAACAGCAGCCTCATTTGCATGAGGAGATGGGGCTTTCATTAGCTACAGTAGCAAGACCTCAGGTGCAGAACACACACATTACACACACACAGGGTAAATTATTTAACCTTTCAAAAGACACAAGGTTCTCTTGTTTGTTTGGGTTTTTTTTTTTTGGTGTGTATAAAAAAATATCATCACGTTTGTCATCATGGCTGAACTTTTACCAGCCAAAATATGCCCAAAAATGCCTGAATACATAAATAGATTTAATGTGTGAGGTTCCACAAGTATAGACAGCTACTTGGCTATTCCACATCTGTTTTCTAGTAAAGACAGAGATAAGCTGTGTCGGGGCATTACTTGCTCACCGCCCCCACCGCTCATTTTTTTTTAATACAAATAAAA
>JAOVVB010239567.1:0-22349 GCA_028570985.1 Heterobranchus longifilis | reverse complement strand
CATCATCCTAAATTTCTGATATTTGTCGCAGGCTATCTTTGGTTGCAGACCGTGACATCTGTTATCTGTGACCCTTTCTCACAGTGCGACGTAGGACCATCGTTTTGGAGCCACGACCACAGATTTTGCCACGTCTGGTCATCTTTCGTCTGGGACAGCCCAAAAATTGCACAGTCTATACCAGGCTTAACACACCGAAATCCCACACTGTGTGGCTTGCTGTTGTTCATGTTAACTAACACTTAATCAAAAGTAGTACACACACACACACACACACACACACACACACTTACTTTGAACCTGTCTGGCAGGGAGCGTAGCAGCTTCACTTTAATCGACAGACCAATGAGCGTTGCCATGCTGCAGTGGGGGATGGTGGGTGTGAACTCAATACTCACAATGCTCTCTGCATCATTAACCTGAGAAAAAGACACATAGATGGAATGGGACTTAAACAACATACTGAATGTCAAAGTTAGTTTACTTGTACATTTGTTTTGTAAGTGCAGTAAAAGAAGTCAGGTCGATGAGAGAGACAGAATGATGGAGTAAAAGGATGAATGGTGGTCAAGATTAACTTCTTCACTTTTATAATATTGAGAATTCCATCACAGGCTATTTTTCTTCTTTCCCCATTCACCATGTAGCAAAAAAAAACAAAAAACAAACCACACAATTAAAAGGTGCATACCTTGACTCGGACTTGCTCCACAACATTGAGTTCCTCCAGAGACAGAGGATGCTCCGGGTCATTGATGGATCGGATCAGATGTAACTTTAGTTAAAGAATTTAAAACAACACAACAAAAAACACAGGCTCTGCCTCTGTGTGCTGCACTCTCATGTAGTCATTGTTGTTGATGTTGTTGTTGTTGTTATGTATTATGGGAGACTAATAATATTACAGTGTTTTCTTTGTTAAAACACAAGTTATTTAATCATACATTACTGTAAATAGTAACCTAAAGTCACAAAGTAATAAAGGACACAATTAAGAAATGTTTCTCAATTATGTATCTATTTGTTTTACAACTGATCCTAAGGCTGTCTGCATATTTGTTACACATGTATACATTTGAGCACCTGCCTTTAATCGAGCACTAATTAAACATCCCAGCAGGGCAGTCATCATGACTCATCAAATATCAGCATGAATGAAATAATGTCTTACAGAAAAACTTTGCATAAATAAGGCAATGTGGCTTAAAACATGGTGACTCAAAATACATATCCTGGCTCCAGCAATATTTAACTGTTTTACTCGTAATGTAAGTTAATCTCATCAGTCTGATATGCAGTGGTGGAAAGTAACTAAGTACATAATGAGTACTATACTCTATACTTCTTACTAGTTAGGAATATAGCCTACACAATTTAAATACATAGCCTACATTAAAAATAGCCGGTCATTTACCAGCTACATGTAGGCTACACATTCATGCATTAATTATAATCCAGTAATATAATCATTAAATGTACATTATTGTACATGATGAGTACTTTTGCTTCAAGTAGGCTACATTTTGATACAGATAGGCTGCATTAGTATTTTTACTTATGTAAAACTTTAAATGCAGGACAGTTAATGTTACAGTAACTGTTACTTTAGCAGGTAACTTTAACAACACACTAGTTAGCTTACTGTTATCTGGAAATGATGCAACAGCTAGTAAGATAATGTTATAAATACGTATAACGTGTGTCCAGAATATCAGTTTAAATGCAGTTTAACAAGCACACGTGTTATCTGCCAGGTGTAAAACCCGTCTAAACAAGAGAAGCGCTGAAGTTAAAAACAGGATATCGAATATTTCTCTGTCGTCGATGGGGTCATGGACGTCGTCGTCCTCGTCGGTCGCTGTCAGCAGCCTCTCCCCCGACCGCTGGAAAATCACAGGGTTTGCGTTCTCCAAATGGGCTCCCCCGGACATTTTAGACGTTAATTTAGTCCACGTTAATCACTAAAATGTCTTTATGTGAAGCACAGTCTATGATGTGAACCAGCGGCGCAGCACAGCACACTGCACCAATACAAATGCTCCCTGAAACTACGGAAAGCGATAGAGCCCAAAACGGGTTGAGAGCGAAAGTCCCTCCTTCTCTAGATAGATAGGTAGTTGCCATGCGCAAACTCAGATCCTTAGTATAAAGTAGAAATACCATAGTCTATATACCATGCACTTCAAGTAGGCTGTCAAAAGTAGGCTACACTTTAGCCTACTCAGTATACAGAACAGGTCATTTCAGTGTTAGCCTATTATTATAGAATATTATATGTTTTATCACTAACAAATATATGTATAGGAGTATTTTAATGGAGCCCATTTAGATACTTTGTATATCACTATATAGCACTGCATCATATAATCATGTGTGGTTTTTTTTTAAGTAACTATGTTTCAGGTAGTGGAGTAAAAAGTGAAATAGTTAGGTAGAAGTAGAAAGTAGCAAAAAATGGAAATTTTGAAAACTCAAGTAGGTTACCAGAATGTCAAAATTGTAGCAGGCTACAGTAATTTCTCTATTTATCTGTATGTATTTCTGTCCTTATGCTGCTGTACAACAACAACAACAAATGACTTTTTTCCCTCTAGAATCAATAAAGACTTAACTTATGTGTCTTGTAGCCGACTGTGTGCCTGATTTTGAAACATGCTTTTTCTCCTCTGTTTTCAAAGTATGTGCTTTTTTTGTGTGTGAGCATGTTTGTGTTTTGTTCCAAAAACATGCAATGTCTTGTAAGTCTTGGGTGCTTCTGAGTGAAATGTCCCTGGCTGCTTGTAACTTCCTGTTTGTCCTGCAGATGGCAGAACCCGCCCATTTCAGCCCTCAACAGCAACACAATTTAAAGTTTATTCTGCAATATACTGACAAAAGCCAAAATGAGCTCCCAGAAGCCAGAAGTTCTTTAGTTTAAAGCTTGCAAGCAGAAAACAGTGACTGCCATTTATGCATTCATCCATTTATTCGTTGTTGTTTTTTTTTGTGCAGACCAGCCACAATCAGATCTAACTACAACTCATTCTTTTGAACACATTCATATTGTACCTGTACCTTAGGAGACAGGGACCTCTTTTCCAATTACAGTATGACGATGAAATCAGATAAATCAGAACCTGGTGAGTGAGTGGAGTAAATTAGAAAATGGGAGAGCACACTCTCCTGATAAATTCGCTCTAAATGTCAAGCACCACTGGTGTGTCTTCTCTGCCAGTGATTTGTCTGGTACAACTAAGATGGTGGATTAGCTAGAATACAGGACCTTTTACTTTCGGATCTCAATGTGCTTTCCAATAGACAATTAATTAATCTGTCTCTCTACATACTGGGATGTTCTTTATGTCTAGACATTCAACAAATACAGTTCTGGGGTGGATGATGAAGCAGTAAGCTCAATGAGAAGTGCCCCCTCCCTGAGTCTTGACCCCCGGGTCAGATGCTCCAGGCACACCACAACTCCGTCCATCACCGTTCATCTGCACGTAATCGACCCCCTTTCATCCCTCTCCTCGACCCCCGATCATCCCACCAAACACAACCCTCACACAATCTTTCCAATCCTCTAGCCACTCCAAATAAAACTACTTTAATGTACAAATGGCGTAAACTTTGTTGGTTGAAATGATACAGCAATAATTCATTAAGCTCAGAATATGGACAGAAAGCACAGGTATTGTGTTTCAGATTTATCTATTTTTTTCACAGAGACTGATTTAAAAAAAAATCCTCTGATGAAGAAAACCTGTTGGCAAGAAATAAATTGCACTGTTGTACATTCTTTACATGCGTACTACAGTGACATGATCATCACCATGCTGATTTTATCAAGACACAAATCTTAATAAGCTGCTGAAGTCTGGAAATGCAGGAAACCGGTCGATATGAAAAAGTTCATCTATTTCACCCTTTGAAAAAAAATGTGCATGCAATATAATGAGGCTGCATATGGCTGCTGACAGCTACATGACACTTTGTAATATAAATGTCATGCAGAAGGGCAGAAGCAGAGGAAAAGGGCAACATACTTTCCTAATTGTGACAATTTGGACTAGCAACCTTAAGATTCACAATCCCTTTAGATGGGAAACTGTTTTTTATGAAAGAAGATAACATTCTCTCTGACAGTTACTAATTTTGCTAACCATAGCCAAATGAGCTTGAGGAAAAAATGGTGTGTGTGGTTTTCTTTTCTCTTGGTTCCTTGAAGGATTACAAGGTCAAGGTCACAGTTTATTTATATAGACATTTAAAACAACCACAGCTGACCAAAGTGCTGAATAGGATCAAAATAGCAAATAAACAAATGTAAAAGTAAAAGAGGAAAAGATACAGAGGAAAAAATACACATATTATACAAGAATTGTGGCACAATAGAAAATGAAGTCAGTGTAAAGCTCAACACGAACTGAATGCCAATGTGAAGAGGTGGGTCTTTAACAGCAGCTTAGTCTGGCTGGGTACGTAAGCAGTGTCAGCATAACGCCTTATACTTCCGTCAGGGAGGAGACCCCGGCCTGTAACTGTTGAATATCTTTGCCCCGGCCGGAGGAAGTCCGTACTTCCTTCTGTGTGGTTCTCAAAGTCGCTTGGCTGCAGCCGGGGCATAGCACTTCTCTGAAGCTCTTATATGAATGTAAGCTGTTACAGAGATTAAGGGCAGCCACTGCAATGGCTCTTTTTTTGTGCCAGGATCTCAGAATATCCAAGAGTTGGTCGACCTCCCTCTAAAAACAGAGTTCTCTGAATCAACAGTTAAGAGAAAATCATTAAAAACTCATGATTAGCTATCTACACACGTTTGCAATTGAGTGAAAACTACTCTCTCCAAAACTTTAGACAGGAAAGGTAAATTGGCCTGAAGTTATAGAACAGAAGGGTCCAGATTTTCTTTTTGATAAGAAGCTGCACTTACAGCATGTTTAAAAGCAGCTGAAAGAGAGGGATTTATCAAAACGAGAATAACTTAAATGTATTAATAAAAATGTGTAGCCATCACATTATCACCAGAAGCACAGGTGACCATGTCAAATAGTTATATGACCATGACAAAATCTTAATAAGTTTCTGAAGTGAAAAACCAGACAAATGATCAATAAAAAAAGCATTTTTGGGATGAAAACTTTACAATTTGAAGCCACATGTCCCCATCCTGCAGAAATGAGACACAGCCAGACCTCAGATTAATGCTCAGCACAACCAAAACAACAAATAAGAGTTTGTTGCTGCATGCTGTCAAGAGTCCTGGTGAGCTTTTCATAGTTTGACTCTGCGTTCCTCTGGAAAAACAATGCGATATCCTGTTTGAAGTCAAAATATTTGTGGAAAATGAACAATGTTTGTGTCTAGTTAACAGTGAAAGTGGTATTACTTCAGCATATCTGTATTTAAACTAGTCTTTTTATACTCGTTTTAGACAGTGGGGATGGCTGTCCTGCAGCTGTACTGCACTGTGTGTATTGGATGATTAATTCTGACAGTTGGTCAAATATTTATATAGAACCAGATGTTCTTCAATAGCACTGCTGTTGATGTGCATATTCAGACTGTGAAGCTGTTGATAACCAGTACATCATTGTATAATAAATAGCATGCACCAGGGTACCAATATACTAATTACTAAGGATTTATTCTCATGATCAGGCAAGTTGTCTTGTTTTATTGTTAAGGACAGTATGCTTCAAAGACATTTTGGCCTGTAGATGTAGTCAGACAACATATTCTATGTTTTAAGCATACTGGCTTTCACACTAATCCAAGGTAGATGACTGCATGAAAATAAAGACTAATTGATTAATATGATTAATTCAAAGGTAGCCATCAAAGCCGGGCTATCTCTAAAGGCTGCAGTCACAGACACAGACAGTGTACGTGCAGTTTGCTGCTAAAACAAAACAACCTGAAACTGCAGGACCTGGTTCTACTGGTTTCCCCAAATTCTCCACTGATCATCCCAGGTGTTGTCTGGTTAGCTCACATGCTAACACATGCTACTGACCACTGAGGTCTGCTGGCCTCTGTGGCACATGAATGAGCTCTAACCACTAAAACCACCACTGTAAAATCTTCTACACATGTTTGAATCCCTGTAGGTCATACAAGTCACACACACACACACACACACACAAACCTGCGTGTGTGTGCATATAGCTCTAAGACCATAATATGGCAATGACTGAGTTGATTTCAGTAACACCTTTACTGATTTTCAATATTCCTGTAACAAAACCTGCAGGCTGGCAGCTGTCTAATAATTAATGACATATTTCAAACAGACGGGTAGATGTTTTATATTTTATGTTTTATTGTTATAGATTGTTTAAGATTTGCTACCAGGTCTTTAATTAACTCCACAGAGACCACGGTGTTACAGACTCAGGTGGGACCCAAAAGGACAGTAGTGGTGGTAAGAAAAGAGTCTTTATTTTGCAGATGATGGAGACCGGGCTGGCATGAGCATGTGGGGGGAAGAGCCTGGCAAGTCAAGGTAGCTTGGAAGCTAGGTAGTTACTGGCAGACTAGTCTGGGTTGCTGTGTAAGCAGTGTCGGCATAAAGCCTTATACTTCCGCCGAGAGGAGACCCCGGCTGGAGGGGTAGGTCTGGATACGTGAGACTACTGGCAGACAAGCACTGAGATGTGCAGGAAGGCAGGCAGGTGAGTGATGGTCCTCAAGCACAGGAAAGACAAATTAATAACATGAAAACACAAGGAGAAATAATTTATAGTGAGTCTATTGGCCTGACACGTATCCGCCACAGAGGTTGAGACAATAATCTGGCGAGGAGTGGTTGAAAAGCCAGAGTAGATATGCAGGTTGATGATCTGATGAGGGGAAGGTGAGTCTGATGAGCAGATTGCCAGGAGCATGAGGAAGGAAGACCGCGGCCTTGCCAGCACACACAGAGAAAACATGAACACAGAGAGAGAGAGAAACAGAGAGAGAGAGAAACAGGGCAAAAAAGGATCTTCAGGGGGCACAGCTGTAACACACAGCCTTTTGGCCTGTGGAGAACTACACAGAATGTACTATACATATTATATTCTGTTCCATAGAGAGCTTCTTCTCAGAAAGTGAGATGCTCTTCATCATTTATGATTTACTAAATAAAACATAGCGTACAATCGCAAGGTCAAAGCTAAACTGATGACTGCAAAATTCAAACTAGATAGAAACTTGAAAAAACAGTGAAACCAGGTCACATGTTTCACACTTGAAAAGGAACGTACTGACAGAAAACCTTTTTGACGACTCATAATGTCGATAAATATAATGTTGCAGTTGAAAAGCTTAAATAACCCTGTTTTGCAGAAATTGAGAATATCAGAAACCTTCATATTTTACACTTGAGGAGTTTGTTCATTGTATTACAGTAATGTGCACATTCAGAAACACAGCAACAAACAAGAGGAGGAGGAGTTTCTGGTTCAATCAAACTTGAGAAGAAACATCAAATACATCAAATCTGTCATGAAGGTTTGTCACAACAAGCAAAACTATTTCTATTTACTCAGTTGTATATGAAACAGTCCGTGTGTGATCTGGTTTTACATCATGTTTTCTTAAAAGAAACAACCAATGATTATTTATGAACATGAATTGCCTAAAAGTCTTTCAAAGGTATAATTTAACTCCCAATTTGTAACAGTATCTCCATTATTTTGAGTGCCTCATTTAACTTGATCCACTGCGTTTACTTTTCATTGAAAAAAAAACACCACTGCTAACTGTTTTTCGTGATTTGCAGTCAGCTCTGGTGTGCTGGTTCGATGGGACTCTGCAGTGGGATGGGGTTTCCTCCCTGAATGAGTGTTAATTAATAATGTCATTATCTTTCTCCAGGAGAGGAGCTGCAGTGTCTGCAGGGAGACACAGAGAGTAACTTGACCCCATTTACATCTGGTATTAAAATGTGATCTGTATCCGGATATGTTATCTGGATAAGGAAAAATGCATGTTAATGCGAGGTGTGATCACATCTGCCAGACCACATCTGGAGGTAGTCTGGCTCGCATGCAAGTAGGTGTAAACGCAATCTGTACAACGTGCGAGCATCCGCACCTATGCCACATCATGACCTCTGACCCGAGAACGCATTAAAAATAACAGAAAAAAGAAAAAAAAGAAAGAAAGTTTGTTATGGATTACATCTGTAAAAGTATTATAGCTGCATCTTCCAAATGTAAAAGTCTAAAGAAGCTCAGCAGAACAACCTCATGATACGTTACAGATCAGAAGAGAGAGCCAAAGCTTTTCTTTCTATATGTGATCTGCCCAACCACGTCCAGAATCTATAACAGCTCATTAAATTCTCAGCACAATCTGCAAAGCGTAGTCTCATCACGGTTTTGAAGTTTGGTGTGGGCTGAACCGTTGGAGGTCATACATTTCCAGACGTAACTGTTTGAGTTAAAGCCCAAATTCATGCCGGCAAGAACAGAGGATGAGTTGGTTTAATTTTTATGTGGAAATATTTCAGATGTTGGAGAGATAGATCGATGCACCACCAGTTGCTTTTGTTCCCTCGCGTGTTCTCAGACTGACTGATAAACATTTCCACTGCTCTTGCGTGTGGGATTCACACAAAACAGAAAATATATGCTTTTGGAAGATTGTACGATGGACAAAATGTTTTTTTTATGTCTCTTTTTCTTTCCACAGTTACATTTCAGAGGCTTTTTTTTACTTTGGCTACACATTTGATTTCTCTCCGCAGGGCATTTTTGGTTCGTATTATATTGTAAAAACCTCTTTAAAAGACCTTTAAAACAGCCATGGCCCTGAGGACTTATCTTTAACTGTAGAACCTCTGAGCAGCCATCTCCTGTCACGTGCCTGGTGGTGAAAGAGACTCATTGAATTGCAAGGACATCAGTTCAAACCCTGATTCAAGCAAACATTCAGACTTTGAAAGGGACATATTATGCTCTTTTTCAGGTTCGTACTTGTATTTTGGGTTTCTATAAAAACATGTTTACATGCTTTAATGTAAAAAAAAAAAAAAAATTCAGTCTGTTTGAATATACATATTTTCACCTGAAATGAGCCAGTCTTCTTGCGACTTCCCAAAGGTACTTCTCAAGCCGTGGGTGGAGATACTCAGATGGAGGCGACATATTCTATGGGCTGCACGTGATATAAGAAGGGGAGCCAAATCTGAATAGCTTGTTGAATCTCATGTTTTCTGATCAGCCCACAAAAGACTGACTGGGTTGTCTTTATTTCAGTTTGTGGGTTGGCACTGCAGATACCCAAATGTATGTGCACAAGCACTGAAAAAGTGAGTTTTGCATAATATGTCCACATTAAAGGAGCAGTGTAGGATTTAGGGCAGAGGTGTCCAAACTTTTTTGAATAGGGGCCATATTAGATAATGTGAAAATACCTGGGGGCCAACTGCTTCTTGCATCATATTGTTGTTGTTTTTTCAAAAACACACATACAATTGTACTCTCAGGATTTTATTTTAAGTGCCATACTAATACATGTATGTGCACCCAAACAAGAAACAGATTAGTTCCACCTAAATTAGCTCTATGTCTACAAACTGTATGATAGTGCTGCTATCGTAAGGTGAATGGTAAAAATGCAGAGTGAACTTGCTTGATTAACCAATATAGTATATTTCCAGAGACAAGATGGGGGCCGTTTAAAATCTGTCCGAGGGCCACAATTGGCCCCCGGGCCGGACTTTGAACATGCCTGATTTAGGGGGATCTATTGGGAGAAATCTGTCATTATAAATAATCATAATTATGTTTTCATTAGTGTATAATCAGGGGTGGGGTAATCAGTTGGTTGCAATCTGCAGCCTCACCACCAGATGACACTAAATCCTACACACTGGTCCTTTAAAGTCACAGCGACTTTTTACGTGATTATTGCATGTTTCAAATATTATCTGTAGCTTTTTGTTTGTAGAAAAATTAAGAAAAGTACATAATGTATAAAAAAAAAATCATGTTCTAAATATGCAAGAGTGAAAAACGACAGCACAAGTTGTACAAGCATCAATTACGACCTATATTTACATTTTATGACAAGAGCAAGAAGTCCTGTAATGTAATAAGAGTGAGTGGAGGGCGGGCAGGAGGGGTGGTGGACTGGTCAAACAAACACATGACTTTGACTCAGGAATCTGCTGTTCGTGTCTCAATTGAAACTAAAAGTAAACGGCAAGTTATTTTAACTTTAGGTAACAAATATTGTGTATAATTACGTCATGCACATAAGCACGGAAGTGAAGTAAAGTAACAAATGTGCTTTTTTTAACCCAAACTACAATCTTTTTCTAACCCTAACCAAGTAGTTTTGTTGCCTAAACATACAAAACTGTGACCATTTCATAATGTTACGGACATGTTTAAAATGTCACGTTTAGCTATGTGGTTGGAATGGGAAGACATGTTGCCAGAAGTCTGTTTATTTTCTAAAATTAGAGAAACAACAGATGTAGATTATAAAAACAGGCTTACAGACAGATGCACCAGTTTTCTCAGCTCCCAGCCAGTGAACCTCAGGACAGCTTGATGTAAGAATGGTTGTTTTTCGCTATTTCAATCAAATCTATATAAGAAAGATGATGAATGTGCTGTCTGAGGGAGCAGCAGAGAGAGGCTTTCAGTATTAAAGGAGTATAGGTTTGTGGAAGAGAAGGTACAGACAGTGACACATGAGGGTGCAGAGGTAGAAAGGATTTCATATTGATTCAACCTCAATCACCAAAATAACCATAAACTCACCAATGTTTTCACAAACACCAAAATCAAATGTGTTTATTGTAAATCCACATTTGATTTTGTCATCTCATCGTGATTTGCTCGTGACTCATCAGGTTATAGTGACCTCATATCTGCCTGAAAATGTCGCAGCCAAACAACCAGTCTTTTTTTTTTTTATCACGAGCCTGTTGACAAATTTCAGACCGGATTATTATCTCTGCATTCCACCAAAACCACACCGGCTGTGGTGACAAATGATCTTTTAGTTATTGACCCGGACCCCTCCTCTGCCCTCCGACTGCTCCATCAATACTGTTGATCACAGCTTGTTATCACAACTAAGCTTCAGCTTTAGCACGGTTACACTTACAGAGTAGGCTACTACACAACACCACTTTGTCTCACCTGAAAAATAACAACAAGACTTACAGTAAAACACATCAGTTCAGGTTTTCTTAACAATCAACCTCTTGTGGAAATGCAGATGATACGTTTATATAACTGCTTTCCTAATTACGTTGTGGTGGCAAGCGTAATCACTGCCTGGATTATGTTCAGAGACAACATTTTTATGGGTAAATGAAACACTACATTTTTGTACCATGTGTCTTTTTCGTGTATCTGTGGTTCAGTTTAGGCAACAAAAGCACTTTTATTAAAGTTACTGTGCCTGGCCAAGAAATAGTCCAGCACATAACCCCCAGTAAATTGGCAAATTGTCATTATAATACTTCATTTGTTGTACTGATTAAACAAATGAGATATAACGTTTTAATTAGAGAGCTTTAGAAATGCTGGCTGGCGGATTTTGTTATCTTTGGACGGAGCCAGGCTGTTTCCCCTGTTTCCAGTCTTTGTGCTAAGCTAAGCTACGCTAACCTGCTGTTGCTGTCGCCTTATAACTGCAGTATCAATCCTCTCATGTAGTCTAACTCTCTGCCAGAAAGCAGATATATGTTTAAACCATACAGGTGGTGGATCAAAAAACATTTAATGCAAGAATTCATGCTTTTTAGTGGTTTATTATACATCTCAATTTGGATTTGCATAAATGCCGCAGGCCCTATTTCCTTTAAGGTTACATGATTGATAATGTACTTTTTCTGTACGTATTCAACTTGACAGGGGGAGCTCCTTACGTGTAACTCAAAGAGAGGACTGACTGTGACTGAAATATTCATAGCTGCAAGCATGTAGGCACATCTGATATATAAGAATCAGTTAATCATCACGTCAAACCTCCACACAGTTATCAAAACCAAACAACACAGTGTGATACAATACGGCAAACTAAAGTAGGGCACATTACACTCAGAGTGGTGTATGGATAGCTCAAATAGCAAAACAGCCTATAAACACACAAATGTATGAGCATTAAATCAAAAACAGAACATGTCAGGCTGCCTAGAAAACAGAGAAATGAATAATGACGATTCGGTCTGATCTTTGAGTTAGAGTGAGTGAAGTTTTTTTTTTTTTTTTTGCGCTGCCACACTTCGATGGTGATGGCACAGCATGCATGCTTTATCTTTATTACAGTAAAGTGAATTAATGATGAATAACCCTCATGCATAAATCATACATCAATAACAGCCTACTTTTAGGCATGATCCATGATGATGAAGATACAGAAATATAGAAATGCATGACAAAAATAGGATATTGAGACCCCCAAAATTTCACAAATCATGTTTTCAGGGGAGCTCACGTCTTATTAAGGGGAGCCCCCTTGTAGTTCGCACAAAGCGTCTTGAGCCATTTTACTACATACATCAAGAAATACAAAAGCATTGTTCAAATGAATATATTATGGCAGCTTTTCACCAAAACTGAAGCTGCCAGCGGAGGTGGATTTCAACAAGAGAAAACAACACCCTTGCCAAATAAAACATAGATGCTACATTGCATGTGTGCACTTTTTTTGTTGTGCATTGTGTGCACTGTGTGTTTGTGCGCATTTTTTGCTTATTATCATTAAAACAAAAATCGTTGGTCTGTTCTCATGATGTGATTTAACAGTTACAGCAGCAGCAGTATGTTTGGCATTAACATGAGATGATTTAGATGGTTAGCATGAGCAGTGATGTATCAGCATTTAATCAGACAAAGGCTGTCTCACAGTATTAACTCTAAACAGGTTTTATGTAAAAAATTTAAAAATGTAAAAAAAAGGGGAAAAAAACAGTTTACTAAAAAGTAGCCGTATGCACACTAAATCTGTTTCTGTTGATGTTCACTATGGTCCCACACTCGAGTTCAGCTCAGTTCAGCTCACTTCAGTTATCAGTGTTTCCTGCTTTATTTTGGCTCTTACCTATGTCCTGTGTGATTGCCTGCCCCGCCCTGATGTGTTTCACCTGTTCCTCATCAGCCCTCATGTCACCTGTCCCTCGTTATCACCCTCCTCCCCAGGGCCGGTCCTGCTGCTCCCTGCAGGGGTGTTTCCAGACTTCTGCAGGGCTGGCATAAAGTGCATGTGCATAACATTAACTTAGACTCACCATCGGTGCATTTTGTTGTGCTTTTGTCTCCAATGAAACGACTACTATGAGGACTGACACCATCACACGTGAATATAATTGGGCTCATTGAATCCACAAGAGTCTCATCTTTCCAAGTCATACCCAATGTATGTAATTCAAGTTTATGGACCCCAGTAAGCAGAAATATTAAAATACACCATTTAAGATGAGGTGAAAATAACACAGGTGTACTGCGTGAGAAAAACTGCATGTATACCCCAAACTGCATGGGGTTAACATAAAGTGGGCATGTCTTTAAAGTGGAGACTTCATTCTGATATGTTGAGGTCAAAGGTCAAGGGACCTCTTTGAAATGGCCATGCCAGTTTTTCCCTCAAAACTTTGGGGCTTATCTAAACTTAAGAGTTTCATATAATACCAATATCTTCACTCTCGCTTTATAACGGAGTCCGCTACAACCTCTTAAAGACAGAAACGCCTTTTCTGTCTTTTTCTCAAAAGATTGCTTTTGCTCACTGTTTTCTAGTGTTTAAGCCCATTCCTAGTGTTTAGTTCTCTCTCTCTATACTTGGTTTTTGTTTCAGTTTCCTGCCTGTTTTTCGGCACTCTGCCGTGAGCCTTTTTCACAAATATATCTTTGAACACTGCCTGCTGCCTCCTCACCAGTCTGCTCTGCATTTGGGTTCAAACCTGCATTCTACAAACCATAACAAAAACACAATAAAACAGTGAGATAATAGAGATCATTGAATACAAAATGCAATAGAGTCATTGCACCATGGAAACATTGGAGCTGCTCACAGTTGCAAAACATCAAAATGAATTGCAGATGGTGACAAAACAGCTCCAGAAAAAAAAAAAAGGAAAAACATTTTTGCATGTGTTTTTGTCGTCCTTTGGTGCAAAATTGCATAATTTCCTGTGAGTATACAACAGATTTCTTGGATACTAAAATGATATACTTAAAAAAAACAGTGTTATATTATATTGTTCATTAATAGATTGTAGTATAGAACAGGGAAACAGCTGAGGAAAAGAGCACCACCAACAGAAACTTGTTCATCAAAAGAAGCTCGTAGAGCACCAACAATTATCAGCCAATAAAATATATTTAGAATCTACAGTCGAGCGTCAGCTGTGTGCTAGTGTAGTGCATCATCAGTAATGTATTACAGTACCACAGGTTCATCTGCTCTTCTGTAAAACAACAAAGGTTGTGAAGTGTAAAAGCTCTGGCTTCAACAGCTGGGTAACGACCAGCAGCTGCGTCTCTCTGTCTCTGCCAGCGTCTAACGCTCTCCGGCTCGAGCATCACTTCCCATCCGGTCATTAGAGCAGATTGGGTCTCTGTTGACCTTTTACTGTTATTATGTTCTGTCAGTGCGGCCTGTCTGCTGCTCTCGGTCTAATTCATATTTGGAAGTGACTGCCGCTGAATTAAGTCTGCGGCTTTTTAATCAAGACAGCGAGAGCAATGATAGATGGCAGACAAAGAGCTAAGACTGTTATATAACTAACTTTTTCAAGAAAGTAAAATACATCTATATATCTGTCTGTCTGTCTGTCTGTCTATCTAATGGTTGTGATATTTAACAAAAAAGCACCTTTCTTGTAGCCCTCCAGTTTTCCGGAACAGTGGAAACCACCAGCTGACCAGCGACCTACTTTACAAAATAAGGAAGAACTTTTTTTAAGGACAGCTGATGTCGCTGTGTGATCTATGGGTGTTTCAGCGTTTAGCGCCCTGATGCCTGGTAGAGGAGAGGCTGAGGAGAGTAACAGGGCAGCACAGGGTTTTAGAGGAAAATCACCTCTCTATGATACCTTACTTTGCTGTTTCGCTACTGAAAATGGCTCCAAAATAAAATGTCTGGCATTTTTTTTTGGAATAAAAGCAAATAAAGTGATGAAATTTCAAAGGAGAGTGTAGTTGGAAAAGGCCCAAATAGATCAGCTAATGTTGTGGGAGTGAGCTGTTCACTTCCACTGGTCTTTTGATTTTCAGTCAATTTAGAGCGAATCGACGTTTCAAAAGAGGAGAACTCAGCTGGAATGTGTGGTCGATAGAGTGTCACATTAATAATCTATGAATAGTGATCTGGGGAGTTTGAGCTGAAATCCCTCACTGTTAAAACCTGCTCGTCTTGTACAGTTAATTGCACTTCTGGATCAATTAATGGCTACAGGTAATTACTGTAATCAAGTGAGGGGAAACATTGCACAGCTGTGAGTGGCATTATCAAGAATGAGCCATTAACACAGTACAGACTGCAATCACATCACAGTAAACATCGCATTTTGATCTGCATTAAAATTCTAATGAATAAATTATGTTAAAGTGAAAGAGGCAAACATGCGACTCTGTCGTTTGAACATTTTCAGTGTCAGTGCCAGTAAGATATTAGAGAGTTTCTTCTGTACGTTAATTCATGGAATAAATACGCCGACATTTACACATAATAAAATGTGTTCAATGCATCAGTGTTAAATAAAGAACTTTGCCCAGATACATTGTGTTGTATCTACATGTGTTGACTTTGTATTAGTACAAGTGTTTTGCTGAGTATTTTTGCACAGACACATACATGCTTGTACTTGATTATAGTGCATTCCCATACTCTTTAACCTTTAACCAGTAAAAATAAGTGCTACTACACTTCTCAAACAGACGTGTGTGAAGAAGTGAGGATCAGACAAAATCTCAAAATGTAGCCTACCTGTGTACTCTCTTTGAGTATTGAGGCTACTGACCCATACTGACTTTGACTATTGAAATTCACATGTTAAATTAACGTGAATTAACATTAAAATGTGAAATAATTTAAAGGTTTTCAACTGACATCTCTACTCTACTCTACGTAGATGATAGTGATTAGCCTTATCTATCTGCAATACACAGGTGCCATTAATTGACCTGTTCTAATCAATCAACAGAGGAGGATTTTAATTTCATCAAGTTTATAAATGTGATTATCATGGATTTAAACGTGCTTCAGACCAATGTAAATAACCAAAACTGAAGATTTTCTTAAAACTGGTTCAAGTGGTTTGAATGCATTTAAGAAAAACTCTTTCAATTCATGCTATACAATTAATACTTTATGTATCTGACCAGTATTAACTCTTAAGCATCCTTTGTTTCCAGTTGACATTCAAAGGAATGGGAGGACTGGCGTTTTTCGCCGGAGCACCATGATCCTGTGTGAACGCAGCTAACGTGATGAGATTGAATACATTGTGTGGTTTCAGAGGGAGATCTCTATTAAGATAGGACTGAGTGACTGCAGGCTTTAAAAGCTGAGCAGCCTGTCTCCAGCCAATAATGGGAAGCAATTGAAACCAGGCTGAAACAAGGCTGGGAGGAAGGCGAGCATCGCACCAGCTGAATAAAACCACTAGAAAGCTGTTCTGCTTCACAAAGCACTCTTCTGTATTTATGGGCTCTTTTGTCCTATTTATGGACTCAATTAGAACAAAGGGCCAAATATATATATATTTTTTTTTAATTTAATCTGTGTTTATAGGGAAAGTTTGCTGTGCATGCATCTCTCTCTCGTTACTTTCAGGCAGCGATGCTGTGGAATCCCACAGTGCAGAGAAGATAATGATATTTTTCTTATATACCTTTGCTGGGCTATTTAAGATTCTCATAGGAAAATGTCCTGCACACCGGACGTGATGTGTTGTATGTCTCAGGCAACAGCAACAAAAGGCTGTTTGGCATAAACAGCTAAAGACCTTGGTGTTTAGTATGAACAGCAGTACAAAAATCTGTGTGTTCCTAATCAATTTAACACTATTTTCTTCCCCCAGCTTCAGGTTAATTACCTGTATAACAAAAAATACCTCTGTGCAGTGAATCGGACCCTAAAACTGCTGTAACATCATCTTCAATGTGACACAGCGCTGGATCCTTTCATCACATCCAGACAGTCTGCACTTTGTCACAGCGTGGTTTTGCAGGCTGAGTGAATAAAAGAATTGCAGTCGCTACTGATGGTAGCTTGATTTAAACATGGCGGGTTTGTGCAGGATGTCTATCAGCTCATTTGATCAAGGTGGTACCAAAAAAGTACAAGGTACTATCCATAACTTTTGCTAATGGAAAACCAAAAAAAAAAGAATGGTTTCAAGCAAGTTGAGTTTCCGGTACCACGCAGTGGAAATGAAGCTTTTGAGAAATCCACATGCAAAGAGTCAGACAGGCATCCTCCTCCTGTAAGTTCCCTCCGAGAAACTAATCGTACATTTCTGCACAACTTACATTTTACTTTATCTTACTTTCTGTGATTTACAATCGCAGCATTAATCAAACAGTGGAGAACTAGCAGAAGATGATGATCCTCTTCTCAACACCCCCCTGTAAAACTGTAGAACAAAACAGCAGTAAATGACTGATCAGGTCAAGGTCATGACAGCTTGCAGTGAAGAAAGGCTTTGTAGTTTTTTCAGTACACCACAAATATTAGTCTTATTATTCTGAGTCTGAGTATATTCATAATCCAGCCAGGGTTCAGGCATGGGAAAAAAACAGAGAAAATCCCAGTGGATTTAGCTCTTTAAATGTGCAGCTCTCTTTTAACTTTCTCAGTCACCCTCACTCTACCGTCATAGCCCTGACCTTTGCAGTCTGCAGTATAAATCGCAGTGTATTTTTTCGCCCATCTCAGCTATCGTCTTAACGTATTCCAAAATACTTTAATTGCTAATTTTCTTCTCTCTTTCCTCTCTGTGGACATTTCACAATATAATGACATTTAGAGACTCCTTGTGAGAGATGGCACAGGGGTCACACATCACAGATTGTGGGGAGATAAATGGTCAGTTTTCTCCCTGTGTGAGCTGTAACATGTGGTCAGTGGGATATGTCCGTGATTTAATTTGAACCACCTGTGAAGAGGCAGTGGACCTGCGTTTCTGTGGCAGTCGGCCACACAAATGACAATGTTGGGATTATCATTTGTGTTTAAGCTGCCATATTTACAGGCCAAATAAAACATATCATCCAACTGTTTCTCTAATAATTCCCCGTTTTGTAGGTTTTTCAGAGCCTTACCATCCCAGATGCTTTCAAAGCATCTCTGTGTTAGCTCTTGTATTCTGGAAATGTTTCAAAGTTTTTGCACGCGTTTTATCTTTGAAACTTTCATTCCCTCCCTGAAGGTGGAAACACTGAAGACTCGTTTTCAAGCTTAAAAGCCAAAACACCCGGAGGATCAATACAAAGCATCCTTGCTCTCACTTTGTGTCAGCCAGTTGAGCTTGTTTTGTCTCTTTCTTGTTTTTTTTTTTGTTTCATATTTTTTTGTACAACAAACAGCAAAATGCCCTTCGGTCTTTTTTTTTTTAGTTTTTTTATCCTCTTCATCTTCTTCTGAAAGTATTCTCAGCTGAGTTTCTTCCCCATCAGCATCTGTCAGATTATCAGCATGTGACCCAGGGTGGTGAGTACACGTGTGAGACATATCTGAGTATCACAGGTTTCCTTTCTCCACAGATATCTGGCTTCGTGGTTGGAGAGTCGAGGAGCTGCTCTTTCAGCTGAACATGAAAGCAGATCTGCTGCCATGTTTCTCTCTCTATAGCTCCAGGCATTATCCTATATTTCCAATGTCTAACCCATTTTTCTTATAAAAACAGCTGTTAAGATTGAAAATGTCAGTAGTTTATTTGGAGGTTGCAACATGACTTTTATCAGAAGATGCCACATCACAAAGTTTAATGTCAAGCAAGGCCCGGGTAGTAATTTACTCGAGACAGACATCATTTCTGGCAAGGCTAGACATGATAAATAGGTACTTTTCTTCACTCAGAAACCTTTCTTACATCTGAGTGGGCAAGCACACAAATCGCTGAACTGCCTTTAGTCCTTTTTTGTCTTTTTTCAAATGGTCACTTTTTTTTTTTTTACCACTCTGAGACTGTTAAATCAGAGGCTGCAGTGACAGGTGATGGTTAGCTTAGGTTAGCATTACGACTGGAAACAAAGGTTAAACAGCCTGTTACCAAAGTTAACAAATCTATCAGCACTTCTAAGCTCATGAATTCATTGTGTCATCAGGCTGTTTCCCCTGCATCCAGTCGTTATGCTAAGCTACGCTCCTGCGTGTAGCCTCATATTTACTGAGCTGACATGAGCGTCGAATCATCTTATCCAACTCTCAGCAAGAAGGCCAATAGGCCTATTTCCCAAAAAATGTTGAGCTGCTCCTTTAAGTATATATTGCAGCTTAAAATCAAGATAATCCAGAGTAGTGTTTGGATGTACGAGGGCATATTTTATAGAATATGGTGTTAGGGCAAGGAGGTAATATTCAGAGAAAAAAATGTGGATATTGTGAGATAAAAGAGGTAAATGGAAAAAAAACAACACAAATTTACAAGAAAAAAAAAGTTGAATATTCTCTGACATTTTCAGAAGAAAACCCTCAGAAATTCTCTGAGATTCAAGTCACAGTTTATGAGAATAAACTCTTACTACAAATATTACAAATATTTTTGTCAAGGAACCACAACACTTCACTTTGCAAGGTTGGACCAACCTCACTACACCACAGATGCCACTGCCTGCCATGTATTATGTATTATCTCTGAATATTACCCCCCTCCCCGGCTATGTATTCTTTTTTTTCTTTTTTACATACAATGGCCCTAATACGCCATTATATTGGATGTGTGTGATGCTCGAGACGATTTCTTAGTTTCAGCCATTTCTTTTGCAGCAGTGTACACGGATGGAAGTATTTCTGTTTCACACGCAGACCATGTCTGATGTGATGTATTACGAGTTACCTCTCCTTTATTGCTCTGATGAGAGAGTCACCCAGACCATTTTGCAGGAGCAGGTAAAGATGAGATGAGCGTGCAATGGAAATCAGATGTAAAACCATTCAAGGTGCTGAACAGGAGGTTCCTGGGTGCTGAACCCTTTCATAGGCTCATATGAATTCTCTCTGCACCCGGAGCAAAGGTGCCAATTTTCTGTGACATTTTGTCTTGATGAGTGATGGGGGAATGGCATGTTCCTGAGTTAATGAGATTTATCCAGAAAGGCCAATCTTCTGATCAAATGGCATTTCTTCCCCTTTTTAAATTGATAATTTAGTGGCCAGAACAGCAGACTTCCCCCCACAGGCAAAACAAGAGGATACGACTCTGACTTCACACCATTAAATCTATTACTGGAAGGCTTTCAGGAATGAGGGTTATTCATTTCATACAGTAAAGAGCTGGTTCCTCTGGGAGCTACAAACATGAGAGCTAACAACAAGACTTAAAAAGAGGCACAGGCACATATACGTTCCATCACCTCGAGTGAGAACGACAAATGACGAAGCAGATAAAAGCAGGATAGCTAATTAGGGCTAGAGATAAGAATGAGTTTATTTATATAGCGCCTTCAAGAGCACACATCACAAAGTGCTTCACAATAAAAGGCAAAAATAGCAAGTAAAATGTGAGGCAAAACAGACATGCAAGCAGAAGACATGAAATACACTAAAAAAAAAGTAAGTAAAAGCAAGTCTAAACAAACGGGTCTTGAGCTGCTTTTAAAAAGTGTCCACATGTGCACAGATCTTAAGTTTAATGGGAGGTCCAAAGTTTCAACGAGTGAAATCTGATGCCGAACCTCAAATCAAAACCTATATGCAGAAGGTATCTATGACTGGACTTTCTGTTTATGTGTGTGCGTGCGTGCGTGCGTGTGTGTTGTTGACATAGAAAAAAGCAAAAAAATTAAAAACGAGAAATTATCATTTAGAATCAGTTTAGATTTTCAGCTGTATTAATCCAATCTATAATAAAAGCAATTAAACACACTGAATCATATTCATCCATTTTCACGTTAGATGACACTAACTATCAAAATTGTGATGAAACATGAATATCAGCAAGCAATAAATCAATGATAATCACTGCTACTTCATCTTAGTGAGCTAATGGCATAAACATGTATTTTTGTGTGATCCGGCGACATAAACAAAACTCTGCTTTACTGCTTGTAAACTGAACTGAAGTTAAAGTTGTATGTGCCATCAGTGATTCTCAACAGTTGTCTTATAGTCTGGTTTACTGGATAAACAGTGCGAGCATAACAACTCACTTCCTACCCACCAGGGATAAAAAATAATGTTTTAAAAAAAACAAACACACTGATTAAAACATAAAAGCTAAGGCTATAACATTACTCTAAATTAAAAGCCAGATTAAAAAGATATGTCTTTAATTTCCTTTTAAAAGTACTGAGAGCTTGGCAGTCCAGAGGCAATGAGTCCCATATTAAGGGACATAAAAACAGAACACACTCTCACTAGAACTTTTATGGGACATGTAGGGAACATTAAAAATAAAAGCAGCCTTCGAGACATTTAAAGCTAATAAGTAAAATAACAATTCTAAAAGAAAGACTAATGGTGGAGAAGATTTTGGAAAGAAAACAAAGGTGAAAACAAGCTGCTAAACACAATCCATTACAAATACATTTATTGCATGAGATACTGAAAAAAAAAAAATCTACAGCACCTCCTCATGATGAATTTCTTTCAAGTATTGTTTTGCTTCCCAAGAAATTGGGGTTGTGATTTATTAGAGTAGTGTGTGTGTGTGTGCGTGTGTGCGTGTGTGCGTGCGTGTGTGCGTGTGTGCATGTGGGTGTGTGAGGTTGAGGGCGTGTTGTGATTTTTGTGATTTTACACCCTCACAGATGCTTGTTCACATGTTAGCACTAAGTTTTCGGTCTCGATATTCGGTGAGTATTTTTGACAAATTCTCCACCTCCAGTCATCGCTCTCAACAAGTTCCACAGGAAACAGCAGATGTGTTTTCTCCAGAATCATCATCACTATCATCCTTCTCTCTCTCTCTCTCTCTCTCTTGCTTTCTCTTTGTGTGTGTGTGTGCATAAGTACTGTACTGTATGTATGTTCTTCATTTATGAAAACCAAGTGCCATAACGGGAATATCCTCGCAATAGTTTTTGCCCATTCTAGTGTTACTGCACTGGCTTCCTGTGTGTAAAAGGATAGATTTTAAAATCCTGTTACTGGTCTACAAGGCACTGAATGGTCTCAGGCCTAAATACATCTCAGAGTTACTTGTTGGCTATGAAGCATCCAGACCCCTCAGGTCTTCTGGGACAGGTTTACTC
>JAOVVB010239557.1:0-22350 GCA_028570985.1 Heterobranchus longifilis | reverse complement strand
GTAGGCAATATAATTAAACCCTGTAGCATATTAACTATGTGAGCACATTTGTTGTTGTTTATAATTTGGATAGACTCAAAAATATTTCCTAAATTCAAACCTGTAAAGTACTTTTTTTAATTGACAAAACATTTATTTTCACATTTATATTTACACGTCTTCGTAAAATGCAATACAATGTGTTTAGAATTATGGGTCGTGGCAAAAGCAATAAGTAACAAAAATGACACATAAACATACATAACATACACAAGAGATTTACTCAATTCGGAATAATGTTGATGAGTTTGCATAAAGTGATTTTGTTTTGAATTTGTTATTACAGGATTTAATATGTGATATTGTTTGAAAATATGTCGAGATCTAACCAAAACCTGTATGTAGAAAGGTATTATTTAAATAAAGTTTGATTGATTGAGAACCAGAACTAACGACCGCCCTCTAGTGTTCAACAGTCGTCATGGCAGCAACGCGGCTGTCGCCAATGTAGGGACTGTCTCAAAAGTGCACGTAAAACTCGCAAAATGACTACAAACACAATTATTCCGCACAGATTAAAACATGACAATTATTTAAACGGTTAACGTAAACCTATCTAACTATACATGTTTTTTTTGTAACTTAGGTTATCATGACAGTTTTAAACGTACCGCGCTCTTTTACACCATGGATGTATAGTTTTACACGGCCAACATCACTTTACAGTCTCTCCCTTACGTCATTGTTGCGGAAGTGAAAAGTCTACGTGGGGAAGAAAGGTTGGTCTGACCGTGTTTGAATACCGTACACACCAACAGCATCGATGTCCAATCCAGGTTAGCTCCGTCCCCCAGTAGAACCAGTCCTCTCTCCGCCCCCCGTTAAGGCAAATGGACGCGATGAGCAGCGGCCGGGGCGTATATATGGGACGGAGAGCCGACGACAGCCTGTAATGCTGCGCCGGGTGCGGCAGTCTCTCCGGCAGGTGCTGTTTCTGATGGCCCGGAGACCGGCTCTGCTCTGCGGGGCTGTGGTGCTCGGAGTCCTGCTCATACTGGCCGTCAAGTTCACATGCAGGTAACAGCCAGAAGCGTAAACAAGAGCAGCTGTTCCTATTATATTAGTGTGTTTTTGTGACCAGGCTAACATGAGACAATCATGACTGAACATGTTGCTGAGAGATAAATGCTGTTGTAGCATTAGTAAATGGTAAATTAGCTATTCCTAATTATAATGTAGCTACTTGCAACTAATCAGGATCTTCATTATGTTATGCAGCTGATCTGAAACTGACGCGTAAGCTAATGTAGGACAAGAGGATTAACTAATAATGCTTTAAAGCGTTTAAACAGACAGTGTAGCCTACTACCCAAGAATGCTACTTCAATTTCTTAATTTTAATTTGGTTGTAAATGTATTTGTAAATTACTCCAAACAACAGTATAACAACCGTAGCTCTGTAGTAAACAACACATTAATGTTCCAGTGAGCCCAGCTGTGAGGTTTCAGCTGGTAAAGACTGAAACTTGATGCAAATTGCTAACAAATAATCTCAGATAGGCTATTTATTGACACAAAAGATAAAACATATGGGTCCAAACAATATAGAGAAATGAATTTATACAATTAACCCATTAGAAAAAATATTACTGAATAATAAGATAGTATATATCCCATCATTCAGTCTATAGAAGCTTGCTGGTGTTCCAGTAAGACAAGTGTGTAACATACACTGCCACATCCTGCTTGTTATCCTGGTGGAAATAGTCTCACAGAGCCAGACCTATCTATGGTGGAAGTAGAGCTGCAAGATTAGTCACTAATCAACTATTTTTGATTAACTGGAAACTATTTTGATAATCGATTAATCGTTAAAGTAGCCTAATGTTTCATGCAAAAATGTTAGAAAATCAAATAAGAGAGAGTTCCTGCTTTTCTCTGTTTTATATCATGTTAAATTTGGGGGGTTTGGACTGATAAAACAAGACATTTAAAGACATCGCCTCAGACTTTGAGAGGATGGACATTTTTCACTATTTCTCTGACATTTTATAAACCAAACCATTAATTGAGAAAATAATCTGCAGATTAATTGATAAATAAAAAGAATAGTTAGTTGCAGCCCTAGGTGGAATACTTGTCTCATTGTAATCTTTTCATTTAATTAATTTTAAAGTCATTTGACTTTATTAATCATCTCAAATCAAAGAATTTGATATGGTTTCTTTGTCAATCATTATAGTACAACAAATTAATATTTGGGGGTTTTGACTGTTTCCTGAACAAAACAATTCATAGGCCTAATGAAAGTAATCATTATTTGCAGCCATAAACCAGTTGGGATCTTCATTATGTTATGCAGCTGATCTGAAATATTATATGCTCATTTATTCTATAAAATATCAGAAAATGTTGAAAAGATGCCCATCACTAGTTCCCAGAGCACAAAATGATATCTACAAATTGTTTGTTTTGTCTGACCAAAAGTCCTAAATAGATTTAATTTACAACAATAAAAAGGAGCACACCAGAGAATCCCTGGCATTTTTGCTGAATAAATTAAAACAAATAAAAACTTATTAAAATGGTTGGTGATTAATTTGATCGACTAATCAATTGATTGACAAATCACTGGCGCCCCAAAGAGACTTATGTTCTATGTTATCAGCTGTGGAGAGATTACACCTGCAAAGATTGAAATTTGAAGCAAATTGCAGACAAATGATCTTGAGCACATCCTGCTTCTTCTGTCTGACTGACAGTTTTGCTCCACCTGTGACAAACCCAGAGTGGAAGTGCTTCTTTTTTTCTTTTTTTTTTAAAAAACATAATTTTGGTGTCATTCTGATTTACACTGAATACTTTTCTGTCTGCAGCCGTGCTAAGAATGTGGTGGCAGCAGCTCGGCCTTCGGTGCGGTTCTTCTCTGCCGAGGCCCCGGTAGTGGACCTCTACTTGGGTCAGCTAGACCAGGTGAGATTCACAGTCACCTGATGCAAAACACTTTGACAGGGGTCAGGTGTTACTGGAATTTCCATCATTGGATATTGTAACATCTGCATGGTGAATAGATTTTAGGATGACTATAACAGAGGAGCAGTGGGACATAGAGGCTGACATTTCTTTGGGGAATTCTGTGGGATGGGAGTCAGTTTCACTATTCACTGTGTGACTGGGACAGGAAAAAAAGTACACAGGAGCAGGTGGGAATAATAGGTCAGTTTTTATATAGGCTATAAATATGCAGTTCTAACATGAATAAACACTATTTTCTTTATTTTGAACATAATGCTAATTGTTCTGTTGTATTTTTTATTCTCTCCTGACTGTTCTGGTGGCTATAATAAAAAAACAAAAACAGGAACAGGAGTGAGTCATTCTTCCGGTATTGGGACGGGATAGGAATTTGTTTGTGGGTGTGCGATGAGACGGGAGTTAAATTACACTCCTGTGTCACACTCTAATGGGACATGGTTACAGCTTTAATTTAGCCTTGTATCAATTACATTTCTCGTGTGTAAATCTTGCTAAATTGTATCCCAATTACCTTTCATCTGTGACGGTGCAGATTACTCCCCACCTTACTTGCTCATATGTTTTGGCATTGTCCAGAAATCGAATTTCTGGAGCTCTGTGAGTCAAGTGTTAGTCCCTGGAAACAGAATTATAATCTAGCAATTAGAGGTGACGGGTGGAAACAAGAGCCAGTGATGAGGAGAGGGAAGGAAGTGAGGTAAGTGAGGAAATGAAGTGTCAAAATAAACGACAACAGTGGTTAAGTCAATAACATGTCAATAACATTAAAATGTTCTCTCCAGGTGGAGCGTCTCAGAAGTGTGGCAGAGGTATCTCTCATCTTCTTCTATGCACCGTGGTGCGCTCACTCGATGGCTGCTCGACAGGAAGTGCAGCAGGTGGCTAAGAAGCTCGCCAAACAGGTACAGAATGCTGGAGGACATAACAATCACTGTTTAAATACCAAACAACAGACTATCTGATGGCCACTGATAAGGTAACAGAAAACTAAGGCCTGTTGTTATAGTGACATGCTTGTCAACTTACAGAGATGCATTACATATCTAGAAGAGTAAATATAGCTTCTGTAACTCCGTGAAATAGGGGCTAAGAAAAAGTAGTATTTGGAGCCTGAGTTAAGAGTAATAATTTGAATGAAAAAGCTACTCAGTAATGTGGAGTTTATAGAAATCTGTTGGAATTATCAAATCAACACTAAAATTCAGAGAAAAAGTGATTAACTAGAATTGGTCTGACTGTTGGGATATAATTCTTCAGGCACATATTTTTGTGGCTCATTTGTAATGCAAGTATACAAGAGTATGAGTACAGCCTGATCTCACATATGACTGAGAACACCTCTGGTTTGGAAATAGTTTTACTTGTTCAACTCTGTTTCTTTCTCTCTCTCTCTCTTATACACACAAACACAGGTGCAGTTTGTGGCTGTTAACTGCTGGTGGAGTCATGGGAAATGCAGGAAGCAAAACCGCTTCTATCAGTACCCGATCATCCATCTGTTTTATAGAAGGTAAGATGCTCTTCCTTTGAAAGTTATTTTGTATTTAATGGAAATGGTAGATGGTGAATAATGGATGTGTGAAAAATGTAACAGAATGACCACGACTTTTACTTTCTTGCCTCAATTTATTGGATTGCTGTGGTTGAAGAAGCTGGAACCAGTAAATGTTTGGCATTTGTTTCTTGAAAAGCAATTACATAATAATAATCTTTATCTTATTTTATATTGTTGTTGTGGTGCCCCAAATGTGAAACAACAAGTGCAGCATCAATCACTGCATAAGTGATTTGTAATATTTCAGGGGATGATGGTCTCAGCGGTTTCCCGCAGGACTTTATTAAGTAGAGGTTTTAAACCATTCAAATCCTGATGCATCTCGTCTCGTGATCAGTTTACTTCGTCGACAACGGCCTAAACATGGCAACACTTTCAATTATTTTATGGCATTTCCTGTGTGAAATCGTGCCTTGTGCCTCTGCGCACTTCATCTGAATGTTAATGTTTTATTTCCTGTGCGATTAATTTTTTTATGATTAACTTAATGGGTATAATTGATCCATTATGCTGTTTGTCTTTGTGTTTCTGTGCTGCAGGTTTGGGCCTATAGAGTACAAGGGTCCATTTGTGGCTTCATATGTGGAAAATTTTATCCTCAGAGTCATCACACCACTCACTTACCTCCCATCAAGAGCCACACTTGAAGAGTTTCTCTCCTGTCACGAGGTATTGTTTGGCTTCAGGCCATCTGATGGAGAATTGGCAGAAAAGCAGTTTATTCCTTACTGTGTGTGCTGGTCAAAAGAGTTACAGTTATGCAAGTTGCTAATGTTAAGTCTCTAATGAACAACCTCAAAGTTTAACTGTTTACATAACTGTCTTAACATATAGATGTTTTCTTTGAATAAGGCTATATCTCCATATTCTAATTGGCTGTCGCTTGTGTATTTACCAGCCTCGAGTGGTGGGTTTCTTCCAGTTTAACTCCTCTCCTCAGCCGCCGGGGTACATCACATATCTGTCATCTGCCCTACAAGCCCTAAAAAGGGGTAAGAAATGATTATACAGCACTGAAATCTGTTCTTTCGACTTGTAAAAGTTTTTAATCATGTCGGGTATGTAAAATTAGATTAGCTTGGTTAATGTCTGTGTCTCCAGCCCTGAGTCTCTCTGGTTTTCTGGTGCAGATTTCCGTGGTGTTGTACGTTTCGGGGTTGTGACCAACAAACAGGTGGCAGAGGCCATCTCACTAAAAGAAGATGAAACAGTTTATCTTTACAGAAGATTTAACTCCTCTTTGGTAAGCAATGTCACCGGCCATGATAGATAAAACACTGCTTTAAAACATGTAATTAAATGCTGAATACATAGATGGATACTAAGACATTGCATCGTGCTGTATGTTTTCAGATCTTCCCTCGAACGGAACGCAACTTCACATCAGAGGCCATCTGTAGCTGGGTGTTTGAACACCACGAGACCATCCTCCAGTGGCTGCAGCCTCCAGGAACAAAGTCCCGTCTCCTGGAACATGAGCTGACTAAAGGTCCGGCACTGCTGCTGTTCCTGCCGCACAATCCACTCGGGTCCAAACCCAACCCCATACTACAGCAGGTGAGCAGGGATGGAAAAACATCACACAGAGGGTTAACCTGACCGTAGTGCTGCATTTGATACAGTGGAGCATCTTTCTTAATTGTGTCGAGATGGGTAGGTCTCTGATACTGCTCTACTGCTATACTGGCATCAATCGTACCTCAACCATAGAATGTTTTATTGCTTTTGCTTCATCCTCTACTGCCTCTCTCACTTGTGGTGTGCCACAGGCCTCCATTTTAGGTCCTCTACTGTTTTCAGTTTACACGCTTTTTCATTGGGACATCATTCACAAATACAATTTTAATTTTGTATTATATTATATTATATATATCATATTAATATTACTTTTTGTGCACTTCATATCTGGAACAAACTCCCAGAAATAGAAAATGAGGCTTTTCTTTTTGCCACTGACTTTTATCAAGTTAAATTTGGGACTATTTATTCATTTCTTGCACTGCACTGTAATTATTATTCTTGATTTGTGTTATTGTATTTTAGCTTAATTTTATCTTATATTTTATTTCGTTGATCCATGTTTAAGTCAGAGTTCTCTCTCGATTGCAGTTGGTTCAAAGTGCAGCAGCAAGGATCTTAACAAACCACATCGTCCTCGTCTTAGCCTTCCCTCACTGGCTACCAGTTCATTTTTATTGCTTACATTTTATATATATATATATATATATATATATATATAAAATATTTCCTTTTGTCTTTCAGGTTGCAGACGTTTCTGTGCGTTATCATTCCTGTGACAACAATAACCACTCCAGATTGGACAAAAGTTTTACCTCCCACTCGCTGTGCTGCCAGTCGGTTATTCTCCCAGAGTCCAGTACGAGTGTGTGTGAGGTGTGCCTCAGTCTGTCACGATCGAGCCTAACCAGCTCCTCTGTCCGCTGCTCTTTCTCCTCCACGGCTCAGGGAGGAGACGTGTTGCAGTTTTATCTCAGACACTTCTCCCTCCACCAACTACCTGCTGTGTCCATAAAAACCACAACCTCAGTGGGCTGTAGCAACTTTCTGAACAGCTACAGCCCATTTCGTCAATACAGTGCCTGCTGCAGAAAAGTAGAACCTCAACTCAATGAATCACAAGCCAAAGAGGAGCCAGACATGCAAAGAGCTCCCCTTACACCTCCTCCTTCCTCCATCCCTCCATCCTCTGCCCCTCAGCAGGGAGGAGGAGACGGCATCACAGGCCTCCGGTGTCAGACCAACAGGACGCTCAGGTTTTATGTGCTGGATGTTGCTCTCAACTGGCCTCTGGCAGTGAGGCTCGGAGCAACAGGCAACGGAAGTGCTTCTCTTCAGCAGGAGGCTGGTGCACAGAGCGACGGGTCGTTTGCAGCTATTGTGAACCTGAAGGATGAGGTTCATTATGTTCTCCACCGCAGCCCAGCAGCCACGCTGACAGAGTCTCTAGGTAAGACTAGGACAGTATTTCATTCATATCACATGGTTTTATTCGGTTTGTAACTCTTACTTACGGCCGAGGCCAGGCTTGAAACAAATGTGTGCAAAGTGTCGTCAGATCACGTCTAAAGTAGGGCTGGGCGATATTGGCCAAAATCTTCTATCTCGATATAGGTCATTTCAAATCTCAATAATAAAATGTATATATGAAATAACCGCATGGTGAAGCTTATTTTATTATTATTTATTTATTATTTACTTCTGTGTGAATTAAATACTGGACAAATGAAAAGTACTCTTTTCTCATTTAAGAAGTTTAGTGCAAAATGTTAAAAATATAGCAAAAAAAAAAGTTAGTATTTACTTGTTATTATACATTTAGACGACGTAATTGTGTATGACAACATCTCAATATAGGATTTCATCACGATATGATTCCATTGAAAGATGATAAATTATCACATTGAATTCTTTTTTTAATTAAGAGTTTATAGCTGTTCCAAATGGTCACACTCGTAGGTGGAGTGAAAAGCCTGCCGTCATTGTAAGCCCCATTTGCATGGGACTAGTGTTACCAGAGGATCTCATGTGACTTTGAAATTACCTCCTCCACGTCTGTGTTTTATGTGGAGCATTTGCACAGGATAAGCAAAGTCTTACTTTTACTTGAAATGACTGACATTATCCCCCAGATATGATGTCAAGGCTCTGCGTAAGGCTACCACATAATAACTGTTGAAAGATAGAAGAATGTTTCTTACCACATGCTGCCATGCATTTCATCCATTTCATCATCTTTCCAGAGTTCACTCTTCTGAGGGATTTGTGCTTGCTCTTCCTGAGAATGGATCTCCATGCCATATAGCGAAATTAGCCTCCTGAAATTGCAACCAAAAAGAGATTTAGGTGTGGGTTATTAATTGCTATGTTAAAAGTTATAATCGTATGTAAGGGTATGCAGTTAATAGGGGTCCCCTCTCAATACAGCTTGCCCCGACCGTAGCGCTCTTTGCAGCAGTTACATCAATTGTTTCAGCTGTGTACCGGTATGGTGGTATATGAAAAACTGGTATACTGCCCAGCACTAGTTTAAAGCACACTGACTGCAATACTCCTCTTGAGTCAATGAAATTTGGCAAAATGCTTCACTCACCACAATTTCTGATTTCAGTTTCAGTTTTGCTGAACCACCAGATTTAGATGTGTAGTATACAGGCCTGTCTGGATTATAGGTACTAAATAAAAAATAAAAAAATAAAGTTGGATAGAGGAGTCACCATGTCTGTTTAGATTCACCCATTCTGTGTACAAAGTGCAAATTCAACACATCATAAAACAAAAGAAGTCTGTGGCAAAGAACAGTTTTGCATAGTATGCATATCAGCAGATTAGTCTTTGTTTCAGGGTCTTTTGCATACTGCACATGTACAGATGTTTTCAGGGAATAGTCACCACAAATAGTCACGGGGTGTTGTGGTCTTTAAAGTGCGATGTGATGACTTTTCACAGTAAAAATATAAACGTTTTTTAATGTTATTTTTGGCTCCTACAGGATGTATAATGATGTCATGGTTATCTGCATTTTAATGTTCCTATCGAACAGAAATTTGGCATTTTAACCATTCTGCATGTGCTTTTTTTAATCCACTGACGGTTGGTTAAAAATGTTTGGAATATAATCCTAATCTAGTAATTCTCTGTTTTCATTGCGTGTGCCTCTGTATCTTCTTAAAGAGGCCTTCATTAGGAACTTCAGTGCTCCACACAGCCTTTTACAGAGACACTTGGTGGGAGAAGAAGACAGGAAAGGTGGGGAGGGGCAAAGCAGGCATCCAGACAAACACCAGCACTCGACTCCACCGCGCCTGCTCATCACAGAACTGACCACTTCCTCCTTCCTGCCCTTCGTCATGGACCTCCAAAAGGTCATCCGCTCTACATGCATTTCTGTGAAGGATACAGCATTAAGCGTTCAATTCATGAAACATATAAATGTGTGTTCTCCTGTAGGATGTGCTGCTGTTCTACTACACTCAGTGGTGTGGATTTTGCTCTGTTCTCAACCACATCATCATCCAGCTGGCCAGATTATTACAGGGAAACAGCACCATCACTGTGGCCAGGTACAGCTTGTTTTTCTGTTTGACTGTTGATGTAGGTATTGTGGCAGTACTGTGTGTTTTAACCCTCATCATCACTAGGGACATTTTTTTAATTTTTAATGTTTCGATCATTATGGCTTTGTTGATGCATATGGCATACACTTTGGCAAGGGTGTGAGAGGTTTTTTTTCTGGAATTTTGGAAGTTCAACCTCAGCTCCTATAATAAGTCTATAATAACATGTGTTGCCAAAATAGACACTCAGACCCTTTAAGACAAAATTGTCCCCATTGAAACCCATTAAACCCACAATTTTGATCCCACAGCCATTGCAGCATAAAATCATTTATTCTATTATATCAGGCTTTCAATCTAGGGCCCTGGCTTCAAAATTGTAGTTTTTACAATTTCAATTACAATCCACCAGATTGAGCCATTTTCTCATGTTTTCCCTATGGGGCAAATACGTTTTCCTGGTTTCCACGAGGGTTATTGTTGCTGTATCGAGTGGCCCAGGGATGACGTATGTTTGTAGGCCAACCAGGAAGTTAGCATCGCCGTGGTTCCTTCGGCAAAAAGCCAATGGGATTTTTCCTTTGGATTTTGGATTATTGCAGAAAATATATCTAACAATAATAATATCTAACCAAAAGCCCATTCAAAAAACCCATTGACTTCGAGGTGAGGGAACCCAAAGTACTAAAATGCCAAATAATTTCCGCGTTTTTGGACTACATACTGGGGCACTATTATGGATCACTGCAGTGTTTTATGCAATGCATCAAAATCAATGTTGTTGCTAATCATTGACGTATCCCAAACTGCTGTGAAAACATTTTTTTAGTATACAGAAAATAATTCTTCATAAAAAACAACAGTGGCATTATGTAAATAAACTGGCATTTAGAGGGTTACAATTGTGAAAATGAGTGAAAATTTGGTAGCTATGATCAGGACCGATATTCGTTTATTCGTTAAACATTTAACTCAGTGAGAGTGGAAAATAATATTAATATATAGTATTTTTATGGCTGAGAGACATGTATTTCCTCTAAGAACATCAAATCAACTTTTTTAAAGTGAGGCACAAGGGTTAATATGATTTGTGTTGTTCATAGTTTTATTTTCAGTGCAAAAGAAACTTTAGTTTTCTGCTTCAACCTTTTTAAGAAAAAAATAATATGACCACGTTTTCTCTGTGTAGGGTGAATGTTGCACGCAATGATCTTCCATGGGAGTTCATGGTGGACCATGTTCCCTCTATTCTTCTCTTTCCTAAATACAGGTAAGAAACGCACATTAACTTTATTATCCCCAAAAGGAAATTGATTTGGCACAAAAAATATGGTTCCTGCAGGTCCTTGAAAGTTTGTGAATTTGAGAGGAAAAAATCAAGGCCTTGAAAGTTTTTGAAATAGACATGGGTCATTGAAAGCACTTGAATTGATATATTTTGTGTAAGAATAGAAGATTTCTTTAACTGTCTGCATGCATCTCCCGCACTTCTTTTTTACGCGCCAGCTCGTTCTCATTATAAAAATTCTCAGTGTTGTAACAGTAATAATCCTTGATCTGTGTCCCAAACTATGCTGGGTTGGGTTCTTAAATTTGAGGGTATTGGACCTGGGAAGTCCTTGAAAAGTTCTTGAAAAGACGAATAGTATTTCACCACAATATTATCAATGGATTTATTGTTTTCTTTTCCTTGTTTCTGCTTCTCTTCAAGAAAACATTATAGTGTGAAGTTTCCAGATGACCTGCCCATCACGTTACCCAACCTCCTTCACTTCATCCTGCAGCACTCTGGCTCTGTACAATATGCAGACAAACCAGTGCCGGCTTCTAGCGAGACAGAGGGTCCAGGACCCGGTACCGTACTCCGTGCAGAGTTTCTGGCACTCCAGCGAGAGGTTCAAGCACTGCATCACGCCCGTGAACGCCTCTCCCAACAGCTGGCGCAGCTGTGGCGCGACAACAGACGACTGACATTTGACGCTCTCAGTTTGGAAGCTCAGAACACGGAGCTTCAGCGAGAAAGGCAAAGCTTAGAGGAGCAGCACCGGGAGAAAAGCCGGCAGCTCGGGGAGGCGGTGAGGCGGCTGCAGGAGCTGGCGGACGCCTCTGAAAACCTGCTGAATGAGAACACACTGCTCAGGGTCCTGCTGAGGGCGCTGAAGGACAGGACGGAGGCTAAAGAGCAGGCAGAGGTGGAGAGAAAAGAGGCAGAACAGAAAAGAAGCCACATGGCCTCCTGACCACAAGTCTGCAGGGAATGCTAAGAGCGACGCAGAGAAGAGGAAAGAGGGCCGGGATTGAAATGGATGAGAAAAAAGATGTGATTAGACCTGAGATGTGGTGAAACAGGAGGGATTTCTGAGCAAAATGAAGCCTGAATGAGGAGGTCGTGTAAAACCCAAGGGGCAACGTGACCTGATATTTTTTGTCATGGAAAATTAGCGAATGAGGCTGAAATCACAGCTGTAATCTGTGAGAAGAAAATCTGCTGCTAAGTCAGGACAGAAGTAAGGAAACACTTAAAGAAAAAAAATGGATAAGTAGTGAGGGAAACTAAAGTGTTTGTTAGAGACAGAATACTCCAAAAGGTGCTGTCATGATAGTGTGGTTTATCCACGCTTAGGAACACACTAGTATGGGAATTCAGTGCCAACTGTGCTTGCAAAAATGTAATTTCTGTTGCTGAGTTAAACATACCACACAGACTCTGCAGCCTAATTCTCTACCTTCCCTGAATTACCGTTAATGTCTCAAAAAATAAAAAAACACTGAGGGGGGTTGAAATTACCTACAACAGCTCACATGGTAAATTCAGTGTAACGTACATTTCCACAGCACTAAGTCGTGTTATACTCACCACTCTGCTGCTCTCAGTTTCTCTTTTTTAAACAGCAATAATGTTTTGTACTGTTCCTTTTTTTGCCTGTGACGGAGGCAGGAGACAGGAGGAAGGGAGGGAACACCTGACCTGACTCTGGCTGTACTGATGGAATTAGTACTGTGGAAATGTATATTATACTGAATTTATCAGGACAAAAGGGTAAACGTGGAGGAGGTTAACTGGGGAACAGGGAATATTAGAAATAAAGGCCTGGTCGGTTGCACAAAACACCTTAAGTTTTCACCTTAAGTATGACTTTTAAGGCTTAGTTTCTACATAGCTGAGGGACTCAGTTAAATGCTGAGGCATCTACTGCATTGAAAGATTTTACAGCAGTAAAACTCTACAGTTTCCGTGGAGACTGTTTGCTTGCACTGTGGCTGATCTTGGCGTGAGTCAGTATGAATAGGAGGAATTTGCATGTTTACAAAAAAAAAGATGTATATTTATTATTTACATACATGTGTATTTAAGTTGTCTATAAGTTATGACTGAAATAAACAAAACAAAACTAACTACTAAGAATAGATAGGCCATGTATCCACTACATAACAAATAATTCAATAAATTAAATAATGAATACATTTAAGCGTATCCATTGGGTTCTCCTGGTCGCAAAACACTGTTCTCGGGATTCGTTCGTTTTCTTCATCTGGCGGTATAAACTCAGCTTTGTTGCTGCGGTTAAGATAGAGTCAGAGGTACCTTATTAAGTTGTCTTCCTTATTTTGGTTGCCAAGGTCTTTTGTGCAACGGACTCCTTAAGTATAAGACCAAGATAAGGAGAAAACCTTAAATACTTAAGTGAACATTTTAGGAAAACCTTAAGGAGAAGATTTAAGGGTATTTTTTGCAACCGATTTTATGTTAAGGAAACCATAACTCAGACTTTAAAAGGAAAATCTTAACTTAAGGTGTTTGGTGCAACTCTCTGCCACTGAGGTAAATATAAATGCCACGATTACGCTGCTACAAGCTGAGCGACGACAATGTTTTCCCAGCAGCCCTTTGCTTATAAATTGATGTACAGTCGGTAATGACTACAGGTTAGTGATGTAGAATTTGGCTGCAGGGAGAGAGGGCTACTCATGAAGCTGAGACTTTATTTAATACTGAAGATGTGGCACCTGCTCGCCGACCTGTAGGTGAGCCTAAGAGCACTTGAAATAATTTGCAAAAACTTGCTCTTTTTTTTTTGAAGGGGATATTGTTCTTTTGTTAAACTGATCTATTTTTACAGAAATCCTTGAGTCACTAAAATATTATTTCTATGTAACTATTCAGGTATTAATGAGATGCTGCAATTGTTTACATGTGAAATATTGCACCTGTTTTTACTGATTAAAAATCTTTCATCTTATCTCCTGTGTTTTATTGTGGTTGATGTCTAGGATTGTGTTTCACATAAATAAAAAAACAAAAGTACAAAATCAGTGCAATCAATAAGAATTCCATCCAGGCACGGTGGTGCCGTGGTTAGCTTTGAGCTCGCCTCGCAGCGAGAAAATCTCATAATTATGAGTTTTTATCTAAACAAATATCTCTTAATTACGAGATCCTGATCTCATAATAAAGAGATATTATAATTACACTGTATTTTCTCAGAATTATGAGATAAGTTGTAAAAAAAATGTACCATTTACTCCTGTCTGATAGTTTGCTAAAAGCTAGAGTGCTCAACTGTTTTAGGAAATACTCACGCTCCTTAAAAAATGTAACTTTATATTTGTGACCTATTTTAAAAGATTTACGTTTTCTGTAGGAATCAGTGTACTTGGTGCTGAAAAAGAAATACCACTGTGTTCAGCAAAGAGTTAAATGCCAGATTTAATTTGGAGCAGTAGGTGTCATGTGCTGTTCATTTCAGTCTGAATTGGGGGTTATTTGTGTTTAGTTAGTTTGATACACTGCAAGTCTCTCAGCCACAGAGATGTTTTATGTTTTCCAGTATACCAGATAGTTTTACATCTTTGCTGCAGTTCTTAAAAACACTAACAATAAACTGCATACACCTCCTTAGTCCTTCAGTTATATTTAAAAACATATTTCTAAGGGTTTTTTTCCTGTTTAAGCCATAGACTAGCATGTTAAAGTTTCAATTGTCATCACATTGATGCAAATCTTTGTGTGTGCATTAAATACAATTTAAGATAATATGATAAAACCATGTTCAAGGTTAGATTGTATTTAAGATAAGCTAAGATAATAATTTATTCGTCCCACAGCAGGGGAATGTGCAGTGTTACAGCAGCAAAGGGATAGCAATACAAAAGTGTCAGTACAAAAATATAAAAATGCAAAATGTAATAAATACGTAAACAGTAAAAAAGCAGTAAACTGTGAAAAAGCAAGTGTAAACAGTAAGAACATATATAACAGTTAACATACTGAAAGGTTGAATACAAATTATTATATTTAGGAGACAATCCAGCAGTGACTTTGTCTCATGCACAGATCTGAGAAATAGGACATCTATAGATGTAGGAGGTTGTTGTGATAAAGTATTTTCCTCGCTCATTGGGTTTGTAACAGGGTTGGGTCAGTAAAGTCCAGCAATCTTATGACTTGTGGGGAAGTAAACAAGGTTGGCAGGGAAGGTGTAGCCCGCACTGGAAAAACTGTCCTCTGCAGTCAGACTCTCCTCTACCTACACTGTAAGTACTCTGCTTTATTTGAACATGCTTAATTTGTTTTAGTGGGTATCTGTGCCAAATTGTTTGCACTGGGAAGCAATGATGTTGAATTCCAATATACTCTATATCTGTAAGTCTCAATACTAGAGATAAATGCATGTTTAATGATGCACACAAGATAAACAAGATATGTGCAGTGGTGGAGGAAGTATTCAGATCTTAAGTGAACGTACTAATACCACACTGACCTACATTGGAAATATTACTTAAGTAAAAGTAAGTGCTTTTAATGTTCTATTAAAAATAAATTTACTCAATGAAGACAAAATAAAAAATAAATAAAAATAAAAATAAATTATTTAAAATAGATTTAAATAATTTTAAGCTGGAACCATACATTTTAGGAAAAATAACTATAGCAAAATAGTTGCCAATTAATTAAATAAGTTAATCATTTCAGCTGTACTTGTATACACTGTTGGGTAGTTTAATTTATAACAAAGCATCATATTTGACAAGCTCTTTGTATGTTTCGTATGCAAAAATCTAATTTGTAAAGTAACTAGCTAGTAGTAGTAGTAACTAGTAGATGTCAAATAATAGTCGTGAAGTAAAAAGTACTCTGAAATTGGAGTAGAAGTAGGTGGCATAAAAAGAAAATACGCAATGATGGGGATTACAAATGTTCCTGTACACACAAAGAAGTGTTTAAAATACAACCCAAACTGAATAAATATAATTTATTCCTCATAGAGATTTTGTTTTTTAGTTCAAATGGCATGTAAGATCATTTCTTATACATTTGAAATTATTGTTGAGAGGTGTGATCACTATAATTTATTTACAAATCATCACACATTTAAATCTTGTTTTTATGTGTGTATCATGGGTTTGTCTCTAGTATGCACATGGTGCAGCCTATATTTACCGACATCTTTGATATGAATTGTTTACAGGAATGATGGCAAATGCACAAGTGCCAGTCGGTGAGTATCTATATGTAACTTTATTGAAATTGTCACTTTTCATCACTCTGTCCTCACTTTATTTGGTCTACTCCATCCTCATTGTGTCTGTATAGTGCCAGTCGGCCCGTTGGGAGACAGCCCAGTGCAGATTGCCTGTCCTAAGTGCCATCAGACAGTACTCTCCAATGTGGACTACTCCTCTGGTTTGCTCACTTACCTTTTCTGTGGAGGACTCTTCTTCTGTGGGTAAGAAGCTCCATATTGATGAGGACGAAAAGTCTACAGCCATGCTAGCAGTCCAGTGAGGCTGTAAAACCACAAAATGTTTGTGTGATTGAAAAAGAGACAAAACTTGCATTAGGATGTGCTAGAAGTACAAGTTAATTAAAAGCTCTGGAAACCCACACAGGTGTTTTCAGTTAATCTGATTAGACCTCTTCTCAGGGCATGTATGACTATTAAATGACAATTAGCTTTGTTGCACGTTAGGGCGGGACAAATTACACCGTTATCATTGTTATTGGTAGATGGAGATTTGTGACCTTTTTCCATCAAAGCTCCACCCCACCTTCCACCTGAGCAGAGGTCTAATCAGCCAGAATAACTGAAAACATCTGTGTGGGTGTTCAGAGGCTTTAAAGAAATAGTTTGACATTTTGGGAAATAGGGCCTTTCTCAATATGTGTTCTTGTCTGTTCTTGTGTTCTTAGTATTGAGAAACGCCCCATATTTCCAAGAGTTAGCAGAAGCAATCAGCTTAGCTTAGCTTAGCTTAGCATGAAGACTGGAAGCAGGGACACTGTCCAAAATTTAAAAAACAAACAAAACAAAAAAACGCCTGCCAGCACCTCAAACAGGTATCCCCTTACATCTAATTAATGAATTAATTCATTGATTGATTGATTGATTTGTAGGCTACACAAACAGCAGGCTAACGACTATTTGTGTTTTTAAAGGGAGTTGTTGTGACTTTCAGAGGCCTTGTTGGCTGCGCAGAAGTACCCACTAAACACCCAATTTGTTTTTTGTTTTTACATCACTGTGTACGAAATAAAGAAATAAAGAAACACAGTGTTGATTAAATAGCTTTAGAGGTGCTGGTAGGCACATATGTGAAATTTGGAGAAAGCCTGTTTCTGGTGTTTACAGTCTTTAGGCTAAGCTAAGCTAGGCTAAGCTAATTGATTCCTGGCTCTAGGCAAGGAATACATATTTTATATATTCCTTGGCTATAGGTGAACATTTGACCTAGGGGGAGAAAAACATTGTTGAGAAAAACCCTTTGATGTAATATGAGGATATTGAGCTGGGTAACATAAATACACTCCCATATTGCCATGCAAACATTAGCATATCAGTATGCTAACATTATTATTCAAATACTGACAGCCCACAACCAGCCAGCTGTGCAGGAAAAACAACAATAACTTCAGCCACCTATCCTCTAGATGTCAAAGCCATTGCAGCACCTCTTAATAAAAGCCAATAACAAAGCTGATACATTTTTCAAAAAAAGAGCTCTGCATTGTTAGCTAATATGCTTAATTTCCATGTACCTGGTGTGGCTCGTAGGCTAGTAATGAGGGTAATGTTAACCATCTTCAGACCCAAGGTGGAATAACAAGTGGTTTTCTTGTTTTCTATAACGTTACTGGTACTGGATGAAACAGTAGAAGCAAGTAAGCCACATGCCCAACTATCCTTTACGCTAGCAGCTTGCATGGCTAAAGTGAGTCTAAAATTGACCAGGTGTAATTAATTATCCAATGTAGTGAGGCAGGTGTAGGCCTGACCATAAGTAATCGACTTCTGAAATGCATGAAAAAAAAACCAAAAAAACATTTATTTAAAAAAAAGGAAAAAAAAGAGTATGTCTAAAATCATATTGGCCTATTGTATGAATAGATGCTCCTGACATTAGCTGCTGTCCTTTCCAGCTTTGTTTTAGGTTGCTGTCTCATCCCGTTCTGTGTGGACCGGCTGAAAGATGCAAAGCACACCTGTCCTACCTGCAAAACTGTACTTGGCCTGTATAAACGCTTATAACTGATATGATATCATATTAAAGCTGCAATGACTAGTCGATTAACTATTAACTATTGTATTGTTAATCAAATCATTGTTTGTCATTTTTTAAAGCAAAACAAGCCAAACATTATGCTTCTTAATATAAATGTGAGAATTTGATGTTTTTCTTTGCCATACATGATAGTAAAATGAATTTGAAGATGTCACCTTGGGAAATAATTACACAGGGCATTTTTCACTATTTCCTGACATTTTATAGACACACTTACTATTTAATGATATGATTAATCTAAAAAAAATAATAGGTAGATTAACTGATAATAAAAAGAATTGTTTGTTGCAGCCCTAACGACATGGTGTCTTTCTTAGAGGTGAAAATGTAATTATACTGAATCTGACCATAATAAACTAACACTATTACATGTTATTTGCTGTCTTAAGAGTTTTACAAAGTTAGACTGGAGAAACAGATGGTGTCCACTTACTTACATCTCGACTTTTATATATTCATGATGATTTTTCAACTAAATTTGTTGAAATGATGTGATGCTGTGACAACTTTGTTCAGACCCTTGAATATTAATAAACTGTGACCAAGCAAGTGATGAGCTTTGATGATTGTGCAACAATACACATTGCATTTTATTATTAAACTCATACAGCTCCAGGCAAGATACCTTTGCCTATAAAGAAAGTGATATCTCAAAGTTACAAAGGATTACAGCAACACAAATACAGTAGAAACTGTCACCTTCATTTTTTTCTTAACCCTTCATTTTAACAATTAAAAAAATTAAACCACCAGGAAAAAACACAAAATAAATTCATGAGCCTAAAAGTGAAGTGTGAAAAGGTTTCAGAACATACATACTCAATTAATCAAGAATATATTATTTACATGTACTGTATTGTTATTGCACATTAAATATTTTCTTCATAGTAAGCAATACAGCGTAGCATGTTGCTACAGTACTTCCTTCCATTATCAGATGTATATTCATCAATTACAATAATCAGCCATGTGCTTCTTCATACAAGAGAAGCGATGAGGAGTGCAAGGAGAACGGGGAAGGAGAAGCCAGCGTCTGCTCGGATGCGGGCACCACCGTTACCTGAAACAGACAGATCAGTAACACTGTAATGATATATCCAATTTCTAATCTATTGTTGTTCCATGATGATATAAAAGACGTTCTTCTGAAGTTCCTGCATAAAAGCAGTTTCTCTATTTTATGTAGGAAACAAAAATTCTACATGTTTGTTATGACATGCCAACTTTTCAACGATCAAATCAAATTCCTCCCAGCGTTATGTCCCACCTGCATATCCTGTTTCACTCGGAAATATATCACGATATGGAAGCTAGATAACTTCCACTTTCTGCTAACTGACTGTTCACTAAGCCACACCCCCCCTTAGTTACTGTTGCTATGCTGATCTCTTCTCGTGGTTAAGTTAAAATAACGTGGCAGATAAACTTACCACTCACTCAACATTTTTTGTCATTTTGGAACAATGCATTCTTGATTTCAGGCAGATAGACAAAGCATGCTACTCGACTGACCGGGTGAAATGGCAAGCTAGCTGTAGCTAGCTAGCTAATATTAGCATCTTAAAACACTGCCTCCTGCTGACTTCTTAATGTTTTAAGCTGACTTGTTTTTAAATGAGAACCTTGGGACATGGTTTTTCAAAATGCACTTGACTACTACATAATGACTTAATGCTATAAGACTGAAGCTAGAGCTAACAGGTCCCATGCAATGATCACCATGATGATCCATGTACAACACGCTGTTCGTGTATTACAGACCAGTGTAGAGCTAGTTAGTCCTTTATTTTAAAAATAATTAATATAATTAACATAATAGTATAATATGTAAGCTCTAACTAGGATTTAATTCCATTATAACCCTGTTTAGCTGCTTGGCAGCATCACCTTCCAGCTCTGGTTCCTGGGGGGACCCCGAGGTGGAGGGAGCTATCCACTGTTTTCCTGCAGAGAACCATGAGATCTGAGGCTGCAAACCACCACAGCGCGTGCTGGTCTGACAAAGCCAACAGAACCACATCATCTGCAAAGAGCAGAGGTGCAACTGGGAGGTCCCCAAGCCAGACACACTCCTCCCCCCTTGCGATTCTGTCCATGAAAATCACGTACAAGATCGGTGACAAGGCACAGCCATGGCGGAGGCTAACACCCACTGAAAACGTGCTTGACTTTGGTTATACAAGGACCAGATTGCTCATTGCAATGGCCCCGGAACCCCATATTCCTGCAGTACCCCCCACAGGACTCCCTGGGGGACACGGTTGTAAGCCTTCTCCAACGCCACAAAGCACATGTAGACTGGATGGGCAAACTCCCATGACCCTTCCAAGAGCCCTGCAAGGGTAAAGAACTGGTCCACTGTTCCACGACCAGGACGGTAGCCACATTGCTCCTCCTGTATCCTAGGTTCGACAATCACAGCTGCCACAAAGCTTATTTTCTGCAATAATCCAAAATCCAATGGAAAAATCCCATTGGCTTTTTGTCAAGGGAACCACAGCGATGCTAGCTTCCAGGTTGGCCTACAAAAATATGTTATCCTTGCAGCACTCTATGACATGGTCTTAAATATGCACTTAACCTACAATTTAATGCTAAAAGACAAAGCTAACAGGTCCCAAGCAATGAGTCAGCATTCTCACTAGTTGATGATCCATGACATGTTAATAAAACTTTTTCAATACTCACCGGTGGTAGTGTTTGTTGATGAGGAGCTGGTGGTGGTAGTTGGAGAGCCGGTGGTGGTGGTCATAGAGTTGGTGGTGGTTTGTGAGCCGCTGGTGGTGGTCAAAGAGTTAGCCGTGGTTGGAGAGCCGCTGGTGGTGGTCAAAGAGTTGGCGGTGGTTGGAGAGCCGGTGGTGACGGTCAAAGAGTTGGCGGTGGTTGGAGAGCCAGTGGTGGCGGTCAAAGAGTTGGCGGTGGTTGGAGAGCCAGTGGTGGCGGTCAAAGAGTTGGCGGTGGTTGCAGAGCCGCTGGTGGTGGTTAAAGGATTGGCAGTGGTTGCAGAGCCGCTGGTGGCGGTCATAGAGTTGGCCGTGGTTGGAGAGCCGGTGGTGGTCAAAGGGTTGGCTGTGGTTGGAGAACCACTGGTGGTGGTCATAGAGTTGCTGGTGGTTGGAGAGCTGGTAGAGACAACTTTGCCCCCTACAAGCCCCAGTCCCAGTGTGTCAAGTTCTGATTGGGACTGTCTGCTGATCCAGTTCTGTACAAGCGTTTGATTTTCATAGTTCTTTAAATCTGCCAGGTTGTTGCCAAGAAGACCTTGAACTTCATTAACAGTCAGGTTCTAGGGACAGCAGAGCAGACAAATGTATTTGTGTCCAGCAGAACATAAAAACTAATTAATACCAGCTATGTTGGACAGTCGTAACTAACTATGCAGGTTAGAGTTGGGTACTGAACATCTGTACTTTTTAGGGTACCGACCGAATTACAAGCTGCAGCTTGTTTAAGGGTGCTTTCACACCTACCTCGTTTGGATGGTTCGGATTACGGAATACGGAAATCTATATCATGCATCCCTAACATCTACAGCAGTAAAATTCAACATACACATTAACACAGCAGTAATATTAATCCAGAAACATCAACCACTGACAGGGATCATTTCACTGCACGACTACTTTTACTTTTCATAAGTAAGTTATTAAGTAGATTTTGCTGATAATACTTACATGCTTTTACTTCAGATTCTCAATGCAGGACCAGAGTATTTTCACAGTGTAATATTAATACTTTAGAATATGAATACTTCTTCCACCTCTGTCTAAATGTAGCAACTTCTGTGTTTTTTCTTTGGTATCGCTGGCCTCTCTTAAAACCTCTTAAAACAAGAACAACCTTTCAAAGACTCCTGCCTCCCAAAAACTCTTTTTTAAAACAACTTTTTTTAAATTGTAAAAAATGACGACTGCCACACAACTGACCAGTAAAACGGTCTCATCCAGACTGATGAAGGTAGCCATGTCCATGTCGATATTGGAGCCCGCTAAACTTCTGACATAGCTTGAATCTGCACCCCCTGCAGGCCAGGAAAAAAATAAAGAGCATCAACAGTGTTCAAATGAAGTGTGTGTGTGTGTGTGTGTGTGTGTGTGTGTGTGTGTGTGTGTGTGTGTGTGTGTGTGTGTGTGTGTGGGGGTG
>JAOVVB010239543.1:0-22353 GCA_028570985.1 Heterobranchus longifilis | reverse complement strand
AGACTAAAGGTCTTTTCAGAGGGTAAGCAACACCTCTGCCTGCATACCTGCTTGGATCTGCTGAGTCTCACTGCGCTCCTTGTGTGAATACACAAGCATACAAACGCTCCGCGAGTTATTGTTATAGCTGAAATTAGCTCCCCGTCTGAAAAGATCTTAACTCAGTCATGTCTCGTCACCCCCAAAAAACAGACTTTCTAGTAAACAAACACAACGTGCACCGTTCCTCCCTCCAACATCTACTGACATTTGACCTCCATGTTGCCAGACAGCCTGACACTATGGCTCATTTAAGACAATTTTTAAACACACATAATATTATGTTAATCACGTTGTCATATTGCTTGTTAATACTAAGGCATTAAAAGTTGGATTTAGTGCCGTGACACCGTTGGCACAGGTTGCTGATGTAGTCTAATGTTACTTTTTATTTTGCCAGAATGTGTCATAATGACAAATGCCAGTTTGCATAAAATCAGCCGTTTTGCATAAAATCAAAAAGACTGGACAGAACTTGACCCAACTCTAGTGCAAGCTACAGTCTGAGCAGAAACAGAGCAAATCTAAGCACAAGCAGGGGCTATCTGAGTGCGAGGGCAAAGCTTTACAAAATCTGAATGTGAAATCAATGAGTCATGCTCTCAAATGGAAAGACCACAATCTTGAATAAAGATTCCTTGATAAATTAGACAGTCAAAAGTTAAAACTTACTTTGGCACACACGCACATGCACGCATAAAATTGTGCATGTGCTTGTGTGTGTGCATGGTTTTGCCTAGCTCTTGGAGATGCATGTTGCCAGGAGGTGTGGAACACGGATGCGCACACGTACACAATACATGTAAAATAATTGTAAATATTGTTGTCACTATTTATTATGTGCTCAATTTCAGAAATGTATTTTGTGTCGGGCTGAAAGTCGGAGAATCTAATCATCAGTCACAGATCCCGCACGTCGAGTCAGATTATTCAAGTCGAGCCATTGTTGTTGTTTTTTTCTCCGTCAGTGTGCAGTGGGTACAAGGGGCTGTAGAGCGGTAAAGGAGTGGTAGAAAACATTTAATTTCCTATAAATTCTTCACAATAAGAGTGCCCCATTATTTTTGTTATTTAAAAGCTTTTATTGTGAAGCAACAAAATCGGGAAATTCTAGCTCTTCTGTAGCACGCTTTTCGGTTTTTCGCAAATCTAGGGTTACGTTCTAGACACAACCATGGCACTTAACACACAACTTCTACAACTAAAAGTGAAAATTAAACAGAAAAGAGCAGATATCTGAATGTAAAAACAGTGATGCAGGAGACTTCAACCCAGAGATTCAGTTAGACACTACAAAGGTACTGAGAGCTGAACACACAAGACTTTTAAAAACGCATTTTTCTCTGCTCACATCATTGCTCACATGAGTAACCTTACAGCCGCTGCTCGCAACTTGCAGCACAGAGGAGAAGTTACATGGACCTGCGCCTGAATTTAGAGCCTACAGCAACATACAATATAGTCTCTGGCTTATATCTTTGATATCTTGTGTCGGCAAAAAATGTTGTTGCATGTCGTTAGCTTAGTTAGCATGCATTAGCTCGGAGGGCTTGTTTACTTGTCTTGTTTACTATATTATGTACAACACAGAACGAATAGTTGAATCTTCGCATTGAACAGCCAGATCTGATTCGACTGACAAAATTCCTAGTCGTGTACAGCCCAACATAGATTTGACCTATTTGCCTAAATTCAATTTTAATGTTGGGGGTTGGACAGACACGAGGAATCTTCCGTGTCTACTGGAAGACACAGGAGAGTGCTCAGCCCAGTGAAAATGGAAAGTCTTCACTCTCTCCTCCCTCCCCTAAAAGCCTCTGAGAAAGCGACATTTAGGTCCAAGAAGGGTGCAGTTTAATGACATCATGCACATTACACACTTTCTGGGTTTTTGAACTTCAAACGGCGACATCTCACTGCCATTTGGGACTGACAGTGTTCCAAGTTGCCTGGTGCAGCTTTAAATAGACGACATTAATGAGCGCCTCTTCTAAAATATGCAATGAGTCCTATTTAATCTTTGCCTTCCTCGTATTGCAGCAGCTAGAGGTGAATTATTCTGAACTTTATTTGACTCAGGCACAAATGGATTTCTCTTGGATGAGCTTGGCCCAAGCAATGGTAAATGAGCCAATAATTGTCTTTTGAAATATTGTTGGTTGTGGGCCAGTTCAGCTGAGAAAAAAAAGACAATAGTGTTGCATATCCATTGCGAGATGAGCTGCCAAGTAGTTGTTTTATGGAAAAGAAGCTTCCTTGGCTTGAGGGGAGGCGCCCTGGTTTTCAATTTAGGACTTTATGGTGTTGTTATTGTTTTATATATATAGAGCAAGGTCTGGTTTTACACTGTACTGAAGAATATCTGGGATTAAACAGATGGATGGATGTAGTGTATTTGGTGTTGAAACTTTAATTTGTTTTTTTTTCTCTACATGAGAGACAAAAAGCAAATATTAAATGTTAATGTCGTGTTTCTCATTCATTTTTGATTTGACACAGAAAGGAATCAAGCCTGTTTTTCATATTTGTGTTTGTTTTCCCACATGGGCAATAAAATGTCTCTTTGATTTAAACACATTCATCCCTCGCAGGGTTCGTACAAAGTTTGTAAAATGCTTCATTTTAACCGTTACGTTTTCAAGGTTAGGAATATGGTTGAATTCAAATTGAAAACAGATTGATTTTTCAACATAATCTCGTGTTTTCATTTACACAATCACACATGTAAACCAAACTTCTTTTAATATTTGAAAAGAAACGCTCCCATCATGGTATTTGTTTGTTGTCTTCCGGACCAGAACTGGACTGACTGACAAAAACGAAAATGAAAAGAAAAATGACAATACATTGATTGCTGTGGGTATAAAGGAATAAAACTTAATTTTTTTGCAGTTGCATTCATAGTAACAATTTAGATGTGAAGATAAAGGCTTTGAGAGTCTGGACATTTTTGATTTTAGGTACCTTGAAAGTGCTTTAAAGTGCTTGAATCTTACTCTTAAGGCTCATTTATTCTCCCTTTATGTACGAAAATAAATCAGTGAATTTCAAACGATGTCACCGTCCACATACTTCCATGCATCCATACGTTGGCAATAGATGTTAAGCAATACATCCACCAGAGGGCAAAAAGAGTCCAAAAGCTTTCTGACAACAAACAGGACGGTGGAGGAAGTTATAATAATGTATCTCTTAAGAAAGGTGGAAAAGAGGGAAAAGCGGAGGCAGCGTTGTAGACAGCGATGATCTGTGAGCCCATTAAATGCATCAGTATAAAAAAACTATTCTATATCTGTTAAATCATGTATTAAATACATCGCCCTCCCGTTCCGGCATTTTTTTTTTTCTTCCTCGTGTTCTGCTGTCGTATCTCTACACTGTCTCGCGCTACACTGCCCCTGTGATTTCCAGTGGTACTGCTCTGTTAGATCCATATCCATAAGCTTTCACACAGCGTGCAGAAATACGGACAAAATGTAGGGACAGAAGGCTCTGTGCGTATCTGTGCCTAACCTTGAGCATAAATGAGCCTTCAGAAACACTGTATGAAACCTGCCCTCAGCTTTTGTGATCAGAACTCTTTGCAGTGAAAACTGCCCTGCAGGTCTGTATTTTCCTGGATGTTGTCCACACACCAGCAGGCCCATTTGACTGAAGGCTGTTAACTATACAGGACATTGTCCAATGTGCCATATGCAAACAGCACAAAGCACATGCTTTTCCTTGCTGCCTGACGGGCCACATCTTATTACAGTTGAATGTTCCGTGTACCGCTCTGTGCCGTGGCTTTGGGAGTGCTATCAGAGCAGGGCCAGACGGTATAGCAGCTGTTTTAATGGTGCCCCTTATGTCCCCCTTGATCCAAGTCAGCTCACCTGGTGTGAATCAAACCACTCTTTTTTTTTTAATATTCTGCCAGCCTGGGCATACTTTGTTTGTTTGTCCTATTGCTTTTCCTCCCAGAAATAGGGCTCCTCTCTCCGAGGCAGTGTCTTGCCTCAGGTGTATTAGAGCATGACTGTCCCCCCCGGTCACCCTCTTGTCAGTGTTAGAACAAAGCAGCAGCAGCACAAGCGACAGCGCCAGCCAGCCTCAAACCCGCAGCACTACAAATCTCCCTAAAGCTCCGCCTTCCTCTTGGTCTCCCTCTCTCCAGTTCTCCACTACGACTTCTTTCTTTTCTTCCTCCTCTTGTTTCTGCACCACTGGCTCTCCTAACCCTCACAAAATCTACCTTCTTAATGCCTCTCGCATGTATGTGGCTCTGCTCTTCTGTGGCTTTGCCGCTCTGTGGTGTAGTCTGTAATTACAGCTCTACCGTGAGCTCAGCCAGGACTCCTCCAGTCCTTGAGTGAAAGGGGTCCCCGCGGGCGCCCCCACGGTCCTTCACAGAGGGGATTTGGGCTCTGTGGCTGTGTAATTATGCCTATTCCTCTGGTTTCCATTTGCGTGAGCTGCTGTTTATTTGGTTCAATCTTGAGTGGGGACTCAAAGGAGGGAGGGAGGGGCTGCAGCTTTTCACACAGTCAGCCCCTGCCAGGATTGTTTTAGCATTCAAGTGGGTGAGGTCTGGCCAGGTACATATTTATGAATTTTTACAGCCCTCCTGCACACACACACACACACACCCCTCCCCCTTCTCCGCTCCAACTTAAGATTAAACTTTAACTAGTGTTGTCACACAGTAAATTGTGTTTGCTATTTCAAAAAATATCATACTATAGCTGCCGCAACTGGTAATCTAAGCTGTGATAAAATGGAGTAAAGCATTGCCCCGAGGTGCACAAGGACACAGGTGTTCCTCAAGGTACAGATGACAAGGTTGCCAGTCCTCCCTGTCAAACTGTATTAGTAAATCAATCTGTCATCGTCAAATCCCCCAAGTTTAAATCTCTATAGCGAGGGTCTCGCCGATGTGGTCAGAAGGAAATGAAAGATGATGTGCACTCAGTAACTTCAAAAGGTTGTCACTTTGTTTTTTTATATGATTTGATGTCGGCAGCGGAGGCTGAAGTTGACTGGAAGTATATAACAATGGATAGAAATTGCTTTTCTCTGGTAATGCGCTGCTTTCCAGCATAAGCCATTCAACCTGCGCCCGCTGTGAAAGATGGAAAGAAATACAATGTTCATCTTAATGGTCTTCTATAGCCATAGTCTGCGTCAACTATTCCTTCTGTTCATGCATGCATTGTGCCCTGGTGTCCTTCGGTTGACTACCTACAGTTTTTATAAGAAGAATCTTCATAACAATCGCCGGCGCGCTGCTTAGACAGTTTGACAGCCCGCACGCACAACTCCCCCTCCTGTCTGCTTCAGATTCATGTTTAGTTGAAGATAGGCTACATCAGATACTGTATTCAGTGGGTGTATACATAAATGGATCTGTCTCACATATTCTTACACGTTTTAAAGCCCCCCGTGGAAACTTTATCTCTGAACACAGCGATTATCCATCATTGCGATGCAGTTACTCAGCGCTAAAGAGCCGATCTGTTTGTGGGGCATGTGTGTAGGCCCCAATCCACCACTTGAGGCCACAACATATTTTTTCTCTCTGTTTATGACTTTATTCACTGGTGGCTTTATGAGTCCAGTGTGATTAACGCAGGGATCTCTTTCTTCCTGTTGGTCCTCGTCTCTCTGTGGGAGATAATTATAGCTGGTAGTAAATACAAGTCCGGCCAGGGGTTGTCCGAGCAGGAAATGGGACATCATCAGGCTTCACCTGGAAAGGATCATAAATCAGAGCCTGAGATAACAAAGACGTGTCAAAGAAAACCCTGCAGCAGCTCAATGACACATCTGTTCACACTGCAGTCATTTCAGACCCCAGATCAGCTGTAAATGAAAGTTGTAGTTGTGTTTGTTTGTATTTTTTTTGCACTTGAGATTGAGATTGAAGGAACAAAAGAAGGATGAGAGCAGGAAGAAGAGCTGCAGCAATTTTATTTTTGTATTTATCAATTAATTATTTAGTCCAACAAATTAGACCAAAACCCAAATATATTCAGTTTACGATGATACAAAACAGAGAAGCAGCAAATCCTCATTTTTGAGAAGCTGGAAGTAGCAAATGTTTCACATAATTGCTTAATAAATTACTTTAAGTGTTAATTTATCATCAAAATTGTTAATAGTTAAAGGGATTGGCAGTTATTCTGCTCATTTCCAGGCTCATACTTGTATTTTATGTTTCTACTAGAACATGTTTACATGCTTTAATGGTCAAAAAACACTTTTCTCATCCTGTCTGTCTGATTATATTCACCTTCTGTCTGAAACTGAAGGTGTTTCAGAAGTTTTAGCGCCTGTCTCAACCTGCCGGTTCGGGGGGGTAATATTCTAATGAGCCTGCATGTGACATAGAAAGAGGAGCCAAATCTTGTTGTATCTCATTTTTTCTGATCTTGGCAACCCACAAAAAAACTGACTGTGTTGTCTTATTTCACAGTCTGTAGGTTGGTAGGCAATCCAGATATCCACATGTATGTGCACAAGCACTGAGTTTTTTTAATCACATGTCCCCTTTAATCATATCCGCGCACAATAAAAGCCGGCCGGCTGAAAGGGACAGCTAACGCCGGGATGTAGACATATGATGTATCAAGTAAAAAGCCGAGGGGCATGAGAAAAAAGGGGAGGTTTACACATGAGTTTAGTAAGAGGTCAACATGCATGAAAGACTGAACCACAGGCGAGTTTACAGAAGGTCCGTCCTTGCTAATTGACCTTTGTTTTGTTTTTTTGCTACCACACTCCCCACCGGCTTAGATAGCAGCGGAAAGGGGCATAATTGCTGTTTTTTTTTATATAGCTAATGTGTGTGTTCTCATTGTTTTGAGTGCTTACACAGGACTCCACATTGTTTCTGTTAATGGGAGCTCCAGGCAGTCATTGAAGTATTTGTGAGTAAAAAGTAATTAAAATTACAATGGGCTAGCCAGTATCTTGTAGGTGGGGGGGGGAGCACAGCAAACGATGACTTGGCTCCAACCCACTGCCCTTGTACTCATTCATTAGTGATGCATTGGTTCTCGCTCTGTCCTTCCATCTCATCAGAAACCGTACCCTCGTGGACAAAGACAGGCTTGTATAATGTGCCCATTATGATAATAACTCCCCCAGCTTTTACACACAACCACTACCACCATGTAGCAACTTTTTACACTGATGCATAGGGAGCAGACGCTCTGTGGCATATGGTGTGGCCGAATCTGTGAGTTTGACTGTGTGGTGCGTGCGTGTACTACCTAGGAGGCTGAATTGACTCCTTGACTTTCAGTGCATGTACTTGCTATTGACTAGAGTGCTTTGCTTGGCCTTGGACACTTGTTAATCGTAATTAAATGTTTTTTTTTTCCCCTCTCTCTCTCTCTGTCTCTCTCTCTCTCTCTCTCTCTGTTACTTCTAGCTGGCAACGGGCAGATGGTACAGATGGACTCCAGTAAATCTGGCTTTGTGGGTTCACAAGTGGAACTGCGCTGCATTTTCATCAACAGTAACCCGCCAGTCAAGATCTCTCAAGTCACCTGGCAGAAGCTCCTCAACGGCACCAAACAGAACGTGGCCATAGCCAACCCGGCCCTCGGCGTGTCCGTCCTGCCCCCCTTTAAGGAGCGGGTGAGCTTCAAGCAGGCAGCGGTTCGTCACCGCACGCCCTCGCTGGAGGACACCACCATCGTGTTCTCCAACCTGCAGCTGTCCGACGAGGCGGCCTACATCTGCGAGTACACCACATTTCCTGCAGGAAACCGGGAGAACATGGTCAACCTCACGGTGTATGGTAAGAGCTCATACGGAAACAGCGAAATGTTACAGTTTGGGAGATTATCGGTCATTACGTTTAAATATATCTGTAATTTGAAAGGTAAAACTAAATGTTGTATTTTTGTGAAAACAAAGGCCCTCTGTACGGATCTAAATCAACCTTTTCTTCTTTATCTAGATGTGATTTGTCTCCATGGATACAATATTTGCACATCCTTCATAGATTTTGAATATATTTTTGGCTCAATTATGTCTCAATTTCTTCCTTGTCAAATCAGGAAGTCGATGACATTTATGGTCCCAAAAATGTTGCTTGCCTGTGAAAAGCACGTATCTCCAAAACATCCGCTATATCAGCTAAGAAAACAGCCCAACACCCTGTTTTCAGATTTTTTGACACATTTTTTTACATTTTTGCCATAATCAAATGAGGTTTTAAATTGTTTATTTAGCTTAAGAAGTAAGGTAATATTTTCAATCTATGAATTAATATTTTATCCTTCTGTTTATTTGGACAAATTCCAGATCTCCAGATTTGGAGATGCATGGTTTTCAGTGACAATGAAATCAGAAAATGCATCCACATCCAGTGCAACAGCCTGATTACTGTGGTACCCATGTTTGCAGACGCTTTGGTGACTTTCAAGCTTCAGCGTGTTTTAGAACAAAGGTGGATCGCACAAAACAGATTGTGTAATTGTTGCAGTGAATAAAGTATCAATATGTTTTGAGCCAAAAACAAAAACCCACAACAAATATCAGGTTGTACATCTCAGCATCAGTTAAGGACTTCCTTCCTCAAACATGTTTTTGCGGGCCTGAAAAGAAGGAGCATAAAACCTGTCGCCTCGATTTGGTTTCTCTCCGACTTAAGGCAGAAAAAGAACATTTTTTCCGAATCAGATAACACAGGGTCAAACTCATCTTCCTGTTTAGTGAAAGGCTAAAAGAAAACACTTTAACAGCTCTGCTCTTCAATGTTAAGTTGCCTCAGGCTTTGTTGTTAAGTAGGCTGAGTTTCAATGGAACACCTAAAAACCACATGCTGTTTCTGTGTTTGCTAAAGCTGCTGCCGTAATCACGTTGTTTACAGTTAAAACTCCCGCTCTGTGATTGGTGAGCGGCACCGCCAACCATCACATTATGGTAGAGTCCCATTGAAGACCCTGTTGTGTATACAACATGTTGAAGTGATAACAACTTTGACGAATTCCTGATGCGATGATCGGGGGGGTGCGACGTGTCGTTTAACACCAGTCCCAGATTGGCCCATGTGGCTTTTATAAAATAGGAAACCGCTGCAGAGAGCAGTCAATAAAAAATGGCAGGTGAGACAGGAATCAATAAGGCCACTTCAAAGTGTGTAATTTGGCTTGAATAATCTCATTTTGTGGGGGGAAAAGAGTTTATTTTGGCAAGACTCAGCTTTGAAAAGGTTGCGCTCTCTCTGACTCTGATTAGAGATCTAATTAGAAATTAAGTGTTTCCATTAAGTCCCAGTAAAAGAAAAAGCACTTGGCTTAAGTAGTCCCTGTTGCCAGAGCTTCTTGTCAGCTCGGAGTCTCCATTTTGTGTCACTGAGCCTCCGCTGTCTTTTTTTTCGGCTTCTGCGGCTCAGTGAACGTGGAGAACCTGTGTGCAGATAACCGACCGGCAGCGTTCAAAGAGGCCTCTTCATTGCCTATCTCTTTCAGTTGTGCGTTCGCTCAGGCTCAAGCCTGCCGTTTGATGTACTCAGAGTAGATTGCTAATTGGCAACTCACAAAGGATTCAAATTGGACGACGGTGCATTTGGTTAGGCAAGTGGGTTCTACATCTGCGAGAGCTTTGACAACTGCTTTGGCTTTGAGGAGAGGAAAGAAGCAAAACTTCGCCTGATTTGAGTTACAACACTGTTTTCATCTCTCATCCCCTTAGTTTAATTTACTTTTATAGCTGATTGCAGGCAAAGACAAAATTAGACACTATAATTAAGGCTGCACGATAAATCGTCATCGCAATATCAACTTGCGTAATAAACACTGCGAAAGACTGCGACACATCGCGAAAGACATTCTTTTTTTTGAGTTAGTTGAAAGAGAGTATCAGTAGAAAACTGCTCTTTAAAATGTAACTGTTCTTTTTTTTTAAATAGTGCCTTTTGTGTTCAGTTCAATGCTCAATTTGTTCATTAAAATAATGTCAGAAATTTTAATTCAACAAGTCAATTTGGCCGTTTTGAAAGTTATATGTGTAATAACTTTGTTGAATTAAAAAATACAATGCTGCTGGTTCCTGAATTTTCCTAAAAGAGTCTGTATTTTCATTTAAAACATTTGTATATAAATTACACAAAAGGCAAAGAAATTATGATAATATTTACTTATTTCGGCACAGAATTTCACGGTATTCTATTGTTAATCTTTTGTGCGGGTGATGATGCATCTTGGTCGCTTAGCAACCATTATTGTCTCTGTTAGAGAAATGTCAGTCGTGGTCTCGAGTGCTGTTTCGTATTTTTCTCTACAGAAAAATACTGGTGTGAATGTATGAAATGATTACTACCCAAATATTTGTGTGTTGTTTAGTTTTTTAAAAAGTTATCCTGACACAATAAATGCATTAATATCCCAACTGGGTATTTATCATGAGAGATTATGGAGTTTGGAATCATGCAGCCAAAATGACCGCTTATGGTAATTCTAGTTATGAAATTCAGGCATTTGTAGCTTTTATGAGCTTTAATTACATTTAAGTAATGTGATTGCTTTTTCCGCTCTCCTCCACAGCTCGCCCTATGACACGCATGACCCTGACGACGCCCACGATCGTGGCCAGGTCCACGAAACGTAAGATGACAGTTGCCACTTGTGTGTCAGCCAATGGGAAGCCCCCGAGCGTGATCAAATGGGACACCAGGTTGAAGGGCGAAGCCACTTTCCAGGAGACTCGCAACCAAAACGGGACGGTGACGGTACGGAGCAACTACGTGGTGGTGCCGAGCCGCGAGACCCACAAACAGAAGCTGACGTGTATCGTGACGTACCGGAATGAAAAGATCACGGACAGCGTGGTGCTCAACGTGCAGTGTAAGAATCTGCTCTCTTAAAGCTCCCCTGTTACCTTTTATTCTTTTTTCTTTTTTTTTTTTACAGATTTTAACTTTCTTTAAATGAGCAGGACGGTTTGAACTTATTTTCACCTGGATTTCTTGTTCTTGCGCATCAGGTTTTGGTTTTCTGCTGCAAGAGTAAACTGATCACAGTTGTTTACAGTAAACAAGGTCCTCTTGCAAACGCAGATAAGGAACTTTCCCAGTTGTACAACGTCAAGAGAAAAAAAGCAAATACTGCTGAGTATGCACCAGACTCCCAGGAAAAATCTATTTTAAAAAAAGAATTACATTTTCATTTTTTTTCCTTGATTATCTCTTCTTTTTTTTTCTTTTTGTTTTTTAAATAATTCACTAAATTCACATCGTACAGCAAGATTTTCATTTAAATAAATGTCTGTCAACTATCGCAGAATGAGGTAACACAGTGGTGATTGAGACGATGGCCGACTGATGAAATCCCTCGTATTTGCAGTATAACAAAGTGTCTGTGGTGACATTCCCGGGAAAAATCACAATCCGTTTGGATTTCTGGGAAATGAGATCCAAAAACACACCTGGAATTACCAGTTATCACCATAGATGCTGCCAAAAACACATGAAACAGAGATCTTTGATATTGTAACTTAAAATATATATATTTCTTTAGAAAAAACACAATACTGAAGCCTCTTTAATCAATTGTGTGCTGAAAGTTTAAGAGTTTACTGTCGTTTTTTGTTAGATTGTATCGCACCGATCTGATACTGATATTGGATATTGGATTAGGTATCGTGACAATCTGTTAAAATAAATTCTGTTGATATTCTGTAGTTTATATACTGGAATTTTAATTCCTGTGTTAAGTTTTGACCAATTTGTTGCTGCATTTATAATGTTGAATTGTAATTCCTGTTAATTTTGAAGATTGTTTACCAAGTGGGTGGTGCACAATTTATTATTTTAGTAATAAATAACAATTCAGTGAATTTAAATCTATTTGTTTTTTGGCTTCATTTTATTTTACAAAGTTTGGAAAGTTGCCTTCCACACAGTGAGGCATACAGCTAATTGATTAAACACTGTATCAGATCAGTACTCGGTATTGGGACTGAAAATATCAGATCAGTGCATCCATACTCTTACAGGTGTGTGGTTATACTATTATACTTAACATATGAACAGTATGTACCTCAAACTACAGTAATGTAATAAAGCAGTAAAGCTAAACGTGTAAAAGTGTGGAGAGTGTTGTTAGCAGGAGTTTCTAAGTTCCTTCAGCGGAGGAGTTCTGGGATGAACTGACTTGAGTGTGATGTGTCTTCTTTGCAGACGAACCTGAGGTGAAGATCGAGGGCTTTGATGGAAACTGGTACCTGAACCGTCAGAATGTGCAGCTGACCTGCAGGGCCGATGCTAACCCCCCTGTCACGATCTACCAGTGGAAACTGTGAGTTTGACTAAACCCCTAACAAAACCCCTAAAGCTCAGAAGACGAGACAGCAGCACCGCTACGTGTTGTTTCTCTCACGTTAGGTTTCTGACTGGGAAAAAAAAAAAGTGATTTTGTGAAGTGCTTAAGGCAATTTTATAGAATAGCCCAGTCGGATGGAATCTTCTCTTTTCCGATATTTGTTTTAAGGCATACACATATATACAAGAAAGTAATCTTCAAAGATAAAAAAACACACCAACTGCCTTCATCCTCGCCAGAAATGTGTCTCCGTTTATTTGTTTGTTTATAAAATGTGTAATGAAGATAAGGACCCGAGGCAGAGCACAATGGTCCTATTACGGTTGCAACACACACACGCCCCTATCTGCCTGATGGTCACAGATACTGGGAGATAAATGCAAACAGAACACACTTTGCTTTGCGTATGGGTTTTTGCTTTGAAGTCTGAGGACCAGCATGCAGGTATAAAGGTAAGAAAGCGTCATTGTTAGTGCGGCTGTGTTCTCTGGAGGGCACAGGAGGCAGTTTGTCCCTGACACACAGAGGAGAGGGCTGAAACTGAAAGCTGGAGTATAGGAGCCGTGGATTAGGCCGACATACCGCAGGGCTGACATCAGTGTTTGTGCCCCCGAGACTAACACTGCAAATACATGAGCAAGAAGAGATACAAACATGTTTTCAAGGCCTTGGGGAATCGCCAAATAACCCCGGGTTTCATCTGCTTTGAGTAATTGCATGAAAGTCGGTCATGCGGAAATCATGTAGTTTAAATATAAGGCAAGGCAGCTTTATTTATATAGCACATTTCAGACGCAAAGGTAATTCAAAGTGCTTTACATAAGCACAAACATACAACATATATGAAAGAGAAAATAAGAAAAAAGAAGAGGGGGGGAGGAAATATATACATATACATGTGTGTGTGTGGGTGTGTGTACACATACATACATACATACATACACATACATGCATGCATAAATACATGCATATATACATATATACATAAATACATGCACACATGCAGACATAGATGCATACATACATAAAAATAAATGCACATAGGCTATACATACTTGTACATACATGTGCACGTATACATACATACACATACACAATAAGCACTGAAACATGGAAGGAATACAACTATGCAGGATTGTTTGCTGTAATTTGCACAAATCGAACTCCTTACTGCGTTTTGATGTCAAAATAAAATGTAAAACAAAAAAGAAAAGTTGGTGCAGCTCTTTGAATATAAAGCAACCTTTGTGAGCATACCACGGTTTTAAATGAAAGTATTATATGGTGAAATTGAGAGATAAATGTAGCAATTTGTCGTGTAATTGCTCGTTGAAGGCAGGGTTGAGAAATATGTCACTGGACTTGAGTGGATGTGGATTAATAGACCATTGTGCCCTCATTGTATCTCCTCTACGGGCCACTGTTGGATTTTAATGAGGCATGGGGAGTTTTTTCCCTTTTTTTTTCGCATAGATTTAGCTCTCGAGGCAGAAACACTGATATACACACAGCAGCAAAAGAAGACGACAAGATAGAGAAGATTTGACCTGCTTGGGTTTTTTTTTATCAGAGGCAAAGAGAGATTTAGGGAGATAGGGGAAGATAGGGAGAGAAGAGGAGGAGGAGGGTGAAGAGATGTGATCTAGAAAGACGAGGGCACTGTGCTGACAGATAGGAGGGGACGGCCATTGCTGCGCTGAAAATGAGATGCCAAATCTGTTGTGAAGGTTCCCCTGGGCTCCACTGTGGAGGTCAGCACAAGGCTGTGACGGAACGATCCGGAACAGGCCGGCACGATTGCGTCACACTTAACCACAAACACATACACAAACATACACACACACACACACGAGAGATGTAGCCAAATCCATTAATGTCTCTGATACAGATTCACTTTATTTCCATAGACAATCAATTGTATTTAATATGTTTCCTATTCAATGAGATCATCAGTTTGTATTTATATATATTCTTTTTTTTGTATTTATTTGGCTTATTGTAGCAGCTATATTTAAAATAATAATGATAATAATCATGTTTTTACTATCTTTATTCAGTTTTTTCTTTGTTTCCCTGCATTGTGTGCAGAAAGCTCTGGCATTCACAAAAACCTAGAAGAAAGAATCTGATCATCTTTGATTTTTCTTTTTTTTTCTTAGAGCACAAAGCCAGAGCTATTTCTCAAAATTGGTTAATGGGGAGCTGCACTGAGTCGACTAAAAAAGGGGCACACCCTGTTTGAACTTTATTGTTTGTTTTTTCAAATGTTTGTTTGTAGGGCATTCTTCACTCGCCATGCTCATTTATTGAGTCTGTTTTAAGTGCGTACTGTAGTTTTCAGTGGACACAAGAATACTACGTGGGGGAAGGGAGGGCAGGAGAGTTGTTTATGATCACAAATAACTTAGTCTCTCATTGGCAGACATACAGTATGTCCACAGCACTGTGGTAGTGCTGGAGCATGGTCTGGCTGCAGTTTTCATTCTGGGATAGGGAGAAAAGCCTCCATCTACTTTGTATGTCATGAGTACGAAATGTTTGGTGCAAAAAATTGTTTTGTAAATAAAAAGTGTTTTGTAATTAAAAGTAAAATGTAGGGCTGAACAATTAATCGAAATCGCAATATTTGTTAAAGGCGAAATGTGTGTCAAAATACACATTTTTAATTAGATATTGTGGTACTGCAGAGATGTCCTGGCCCACACATCATATTCTACAGACTTGTTGAGAATGATGATGTAAAGATTATAATTCCCTCTAATATCGCGAATCATATCGCAATCGCAATATCAGTCAAAATAATTGCAATTAGATGTTTTTTCAAAATCTTTCAGCTCCAGTAAAAGGAGCCTGACAACATCTGGTGTGTGAGAGAGTTATCTCAGCACTGTATATCCAGTAAGCCAGGCTACAAATATCCCAATTACTTGTGTGGTAAGATTTCAGACTTAATATTTCCTTGAAAAGTAATATTCCAGCATCCTCTTTCACCACAGTGCGTTGTCATTAACACAAAGATATGGGATTCTGTAAATAAGAAAGCAGTATTATTATTGTTATCACTGCATTTTGCAGTGTGATTACCTCCAACTCCGCTCTAATTAGCTAGCTTACTTATCTCTCTTGTGAAAATGTGATTCTATTATTCATGTCGATTAAAAGCCACCGTAAGGGAACTGTTGCTTCAATTCACCAATAAACTCACACATTACTTAACGCCCCTTTAAGTTATGTTTAAGTCAAGCTTATTGCCCCTTTTATTTCACATAAGCACTTAGTAAGTATTGCTAATGTTGTCTGCAGCTTCTCAAAGACAATAAAACCTCACATTAAACATGAATACAACACACTGTCCTTTAATGCTACTTATTTGTTAGTTCAGAAAGAACTCCCGATTTCTTCTTTTAATCAACATTTTAAGCTCTTCTAATCGCCGGTCACAATATAGCATGTTTTCTGATAATTTAATAAATAAATAGTCTATAGGAAATACCCACATGGTGAAGCCTATTTCTGTACACTTCTGTGTGATTTAAATAAATGACAAATGAAAAGTATTTTCTGATCTAATTAAGAAAGCAAAATGAACATCACGGTTTCAAGTGAAATTATAGAGAAAAAATAAAGACATTTTTCCAGCTATGCACACAAATGCAAATCAGATTTTCTGAGAAATTTGACTTAGTATGTGCTTGCTATTTAGACGACATAATTGCGTATCACCATGTCTCGATATGTGATTTCATCACAATTTGTGAGTCCATAAAAAACAATAAACATTGAATTATTGCGCAGCCCTAACGTACAGTCTGTTTTTCTGTGTTCAGGTTTAAAATTGCCTTCACACAATCATGCACTCTATAGTGGGATGGTGGCGTGATGGATATAGTGTCCTTGAGTCCCTCCACACACCCTCTTGTGCACACACGCGTCACATACATGCATGCACACGAGTAGCCCGGCCAGTCATCAAAGAATCTACATCACTCTCAAGCTGTTTGTTAGCCTTTCATTTCGCTGCCCCTCAGGCTCCACACACACACGCACACACGCACACACACACACACACACACACACACACACACACACACACACACACACATTCAGATGTCTCATACAAATGCTCTGGTCGCCGCAGAATCTGTGGTGAATCACAGTTTGCCAGCCTTTCATTTCTGCAGCAAATCAATTGGGCTTTGCAGAACTCAGCATTGGATAGAGGCGCACAAGGTAACTGATTATTGAATCGTGACATACTGTATTGAAGGTTGTTTGCAGCTCCATTGCCAACCCATCGCCAAGGTGGCCAATAAAAAACAACTCGACCATAGCTCTTTCTATTACTTTTGTTCTGAACTATGGACACTTGCTGAGAAAAAAAAAACATCTCTATGCTTTTTATACTCTAAATCTGCTCCATAAAATTGATTTAACCACATATGGATCGGCTGTGTGTAATTGACGTTTCATGATAGATTAATTAACACATAGCTTGTCACTGTGTCTTTCCCCCCTGTCACTGAAGAGCCTTGTTGAAAGCCAGTTTAGTGAAGCTCAAGTGCTTGTTGTGTGGCCATTGTTAGTGTCAGGCCTAATTTGTCATTTTGTTTTTCTCTGGCTGTAATCAGTGGAGCATTGTATTGTTTTTAACCCTCATCCTACCAACATACTTAACAAACAAGGACTACAGACTGGGGCGTCTGCAAGAATAAACTACTGTCAGAAACAACCGTCACAGCAAAATGTTAACTTATTCCTACAGGAAGTTTTAGAATTTAGGGAAGTTACAGTTATTTTGCATATTGTGTAAAACAAAAATGTGTACTTTATGTTAATACAAATTGCAATGCACAGTCCACATTAGTATATTACTGTAGTACTTAAATGCGTATTTACAATCATTTGATTCTGGTATTATTTAGTCATTTCAAGTACATTATTTGTGTTATGTTTATATAGTGAAACCGACCGAGGTCAATTTGACCACAATATAAAATAAATGAAATAAAGCCACAGCCATTCAGACTTTTTAATTGTATTTGTATTTCAATACAAATGTAGATAGAGACCTTGGTCTCAGTATAATCCCCTGTCAAATTAAAGATAATAATACATTCAAATTTAGATTTTTCAATTTGTATGTCTGTGTCTGTCTCCTAGCCTCCTGATGGTGTGTGGTACTTTAAATTAGGACCCACTGCAAACATTTGATCTATCTGTTATTTGTTTATCTATTAAAACTGCATAGGCGGAATTGGTTGCTTTTGACTGGCGTCCCCCAGGACCCCAATACATTGGTATTTTTAAAACGCACTAAAGCAGAAAACAATGAGATGAAGTCCAGGAACAAACTGATTAATAAAGTCATGAAAATGGGAATGATAGAATAAAGCACCTGTGAGATGACAAACAGTATACCTCTGGGGTGTGCGGGTACCCCAGAGGGAGGATGAGGGTTAATGTTCTCGCACACCAGCAGATCTCAAAGTCTTTGCAGCATCCTGATTGTTTAAAGAAACCAATGTCACCCGGCAGCTCAGACCTGAGAGCTGCTTAATGTCATCACAGTGGTGTTTGTAGCTCGATCCATTCAGAGCAGCTGATGAAGCTGATCGAGGAACGGGAAACGGCTAATTGTCACAAAATTTGATGCCTTTTTCCAGCCTCCGGGCTCCATAAAAGGGGTCCAGATAATAGAATGGAGGGTTGCTGTGCAGCTCATGATCCATGACCTGAAAGTGTGCTGACCTGATCAAAGGACATGAGCAAGTCTGAACGCGGTAGAGATAGTGAACCATGAAGACAAACACCTCAGGCAGGAGAAACTGGCTCCAGTTCTCATTGACAGCCCGGCATTTGGTAGATTCTGCATTTATCGCTTGATCAGCTGCTTCTCTTGACAGCTCCCCTGAATTTTGAGTCGAGCCATGCGAGCTGTGTGCCGTAGTTGCGGAAAGAAGCCCCCTTTCACCGCCGCCGCCCTCCTCCCACCACTGTCTGTTTTGTATTCCACATGCCAAAAAAGCCTGCAGTCCTCAGGCATCAACTATGTCTTACCTGTTTGGGCCTGCTGGGATTCCCTGTCCTCATAATTTTGTTTGGACTTGATGGATGATGGCTGAAATATAGCGCTGTCAAATATTTCTGGTATTTATCTCCCCTTCACACACACACATCCAGGTTTGTTTGGCACTAGAGACAGTATTTTTCATGCGCCTTGAATTGCTTTGCTGCTCCTGGGAGAGTTTTTTTTTTTCTACCACGGTCTGGTGTAATTCTGCCTTTTTTATGGTGTCTGCATTATTGCCTTTCTCTCTCTCTCTCTCTCTCTCTCACCACAGTCTGAACGGCTCCCTGCCTAGTAATGTGGAGATCAAGAACAACACCCTGTTCTTCAAGGGACCGGTGACCTACGACCTGACCGGCACGTACGTCTGCGACGCGACCAACGGCATCGGGACTCGCACCGGCATCGTGGACGTCAACATCACAGGTAGGTTGACGAAGGCGGTCGCTTCCGTTCGCTGTCTCCTCAGCAACTCTGGCATGGCTTGCATCAATACAGTACCCCCCCGCTAAAATCGAGTCCATCAGACTTACCTTGCTCGGCAGCTGAGAAAGACTTTGAGTAATGTGTCCGAACCACCAGCGGACCAATCAGCATCCTGAGAGGAGCTACTGGCTGCAACGGGCGTGGTGTGTGTGCTGAGCGACGGTCGTGTCTAGAAGGTAACCCTAGAAAAAAAAAACTGGCAAAAACTCTCACGAGACTCATTTCCCAACGACCTAACCATACCATTCAAAGTTAATGCCTAACCTTACCCATCTAACCTTAACTATTCCAGTGTAATGGCTAACATTACCAATCTCACAAATCTAGGGTTACCTTCTAGCCACTACCCTGAGCGACTGTTCGTCCAAAACAACTGGTGGTTCCTAAAGAGGTTAGCGTAGAATAGCTTCAGTTACATCAGAACTGGAGAGTATTTCTTCATTGAAAGAGCAGCACTGAAGGCTTTTTTTCGATGAAAAATATATCTAGGGCTTCTGACGGCTGCCTACAGCAAGAGTTTGATAGACAGGTGGTTCATCCAATGGCCTGCCAGGTATTTTTTTTAAAGTGCCTGCCCTTTTTCCAAACACATTCCTAGGGCTGCACCCTCTTAGTTTGGTCTTAGTCGACTAAGAAGTCTTTAGTCGATTTGTAATTCTTTAATGCTTTTTTCATGCAAGAAACATATGAGCACATCTTTGGTAAACACAAGATTTTTGCATGATTCTTTGTGGAGGAACTCAGTTTTACAGATCTGATGATTAAATCAACTAATCCAGAAGCTGACATAAGATTGTATGAGTGTTAGTCGACTAAGACCTCCAGTTTCTAACAGCGGTTTCTTAGCAGATTGCCTGTGTGTTCTCGATGCTGTTCTCGCCTGCCCTGGCTGTGCGGCTCCCTGCTGCACTGTGCGGCAGGTTAGATGAGAAAAAAAAAAGCCTCTGTGTTTGTGTATCAGAGCTCCACACACACACACACACACACACACACACACACACTGTGAGAACACAACAGCCGCCCCCCTTCCACCCTGCCCTGTTACGCACACCCAGACGCATGTGTGGGAGCGATATAAAGCAGGTCTATTATCGACGACTAAAATAACATCAAGGAAAATGGGGGGTTTGAGGTGAGGGTACTGTATTGATCATAGTTTGCTCGCATCATGCTCACATTTCTCCGAACAGCCCCGTGTCTCTTTTGTAGTCGAGCTCTGCGTTCGTTCTTTTGTCTCTTCTGTCTGCTGGGGAAAACAAAATGCTGAACAAAACTGATTCAGTTCCCCTTGCCTTCCACATAATCGTTGGCACACACGCACTGTGGTTCCTCTGGGTTCTTATCCATAGGAGACACTATTTTGCACTCAAAAGCCTTTGCTACAATATATACCAGATCTGACTTTTGCCATACATAATGTGGGAATCTTCTTCTATTGGTAGCAGCTGTGTGTGTGGTATTGGGAGACTGTCACATTTTGCTCTGGTCGGACTGGAAAGACTTTTTCCCCCTTTGCTCTTTGTGCTGCTGCTGTGTTTCTGGGAAGCGGGGGTGTTCTAACTTGCATTGCTTTGCATGTTGACTCATGTTGTGTCTCTGAGAACGCTGCGCTTGGCGTGAAGTGAACAGCTGTGCCTTACAGTATCATTGCATACCTTCTTTTTTTCCCCCTGTTTCCTCTCTTTCAGTGTGTTATTCTCCATGAGTAGGGCTAGGACAAAGCAGCTTTGTAGGATATGATGTCATTACCTGCATTGTGAGAAGCTGCCCATCCAAAGTAGGCGGGTTAGTAGTGCGATAATAGATATCTCAAAGGAGCGTGAGCCGTTACTTATCGAGCAGGGAAGTGAGGAAGTAATCTACCGTCAGGAAATCACCCCGCACCAGCTTGTATTGAGTAATTGTGTTCCGCAGAGATTGTACTGTTTGGCATAAAGTACTGTATCCCTTTGGAAAGGCAAAACAAAGGCACCAAAGTCATTTTCTATTTCTGCTTTTTCATTGATTGCTTAAATTAACAAACCACATTGCCATTGTCCCTGTAGTCTTTCTGTTTATTCTCATCATTTGTCCGTATAATTTTTTATTGAGTGAGTGAGGTGAACAATGCGTGGGTACATCATTTGAGCACATTCGGTTTCAATTTGTCCACATACAAAATCTGAGTCTTTTTTTTTCCTTTTTCTTTTTTTGTTTTTCTTTCTTTTTTTTAAGTCATGTAAGGGTTTGCAGGTTGTTCAGCAGCAGGTTAAAAGAAATGTCACGATTTAATTTGATGCTGTGAAAACACTCCTGGGCTCTCCGCCAGGAGGTACTTGTTACTTCCTTTCACTCTGCATGTTTGTAGTAATTTATACACTTAGTTATTATCACATGACCTAGAATTATGCATGAAAGAAACATGTTCACATTTTCTCCTTGACAACTTGATTGTCACTTTCCCTTTAGCTTAAAGAACTCCATCCTTGATATGTGGAGTTGTACTGAGTACCGCCGTGCTGACACATAACCTGAATATTAAACGCCACGCGACCCTACCCTCTGTAGTAATACGCTGGCTGGATGCTAGCTGCAAGTGTTGTTCTGTATTGTTACATGGCAAAAGTCCTGCATTTCTGTTTACGATACATTCCCAAGGGGTCCCATACAAGCCTTAAAAGCATGTTGCCAGTTCCCATAGCAACAGTAACAAGTTAAAGGGAGAGGAGCCAGCCTCCCCTCCGAAAGCGCAGCTCAGAGCCTCAGATCCAACATGGCGCCCAGTCATGCTGCAGCTCACAAACAGCTGACTGACAAACATTAGTAGGCATATGAAAATATCCGAGCTAAAATAATTAGATATTATCCCGATAATCATGTATCAATCATATGCTTAAAACTCTTAAAACACACTGGAATTGCTTTACCTGAAATATTTTTTATAGCATCACAGATTTTTAAATGAGGTAATCATATCAATCAAATGTCATAAAAAAGTCTGTGTAGTATGTCGTGAAGAATCGCAGCAGAACGGACTTGCAACACACAGAGGGAGCAGAGTGGAAAACACGTAACATTTCTACATGTCACATACAGCTAATTAAATGATCAAACTTACATGTGTTGTTGTCCTGGTTGATAAATAGATGAACAGCGATGTTTGTTGTACATCCAACGGACACTTTCACTTTGTACTTATTTTAAGATGAATTTTCTGTAAAATAAAATACATTTTATACTTGTTTTGAAATGTTACTCGTGGGATGTGGCCCAATGGTTAGAGGAAAAACTGTAGTCGTCATTTTGCCGGTCAAGTCACTCATGAGGATATTCACGATCATCCAGATCAACTTATTGTGAGTGTTTTTTTTTTTGTTTTTTTTATCGCGATCCATGTTAAATCTTATATTGTCCCGAGGCCTGTCACAATAATTATGTTATCGACTTATCGAGGTCAGCAAAAATGGT
>JAOVVB010239538.1:0-22353 GCA_028570985.1 Heterobranchus longifilis | reverse complement strand
ATATACAGACGTATTTTCGGTGCCTAAACCTACAGAAACTCACATAAATGTAGATGTTTTTTCCTAAATATACAGACGTATTTTCGGTGCCTAAACCTACAGAAACTCACATAAATGTAGATGTTTTTTCCTAAATATACAGACATATTTTCGGTGCCTAAACCTACAGAAACTCACATAAATGTAGATGTTTTTTCCTAAATGTACCGACATATTTTCGGTGCCTAAACCGATAATGTGGCTTACAAAATTGTAAGTTAAGTGTAAAGTGTTTGTGGGTTCATGCAAACACACACAACAAGACTTCAGTAAAAGTCAGCTGATGTTAACAGAAATCATCACTGAGCTCTGGACACTTTACGTCCCGCTGCAGCGGATGTATTGATGATATGGATGACGGCAGCTGTGATGGAAGAAAGACAGCTTTGTGTTTGGATGGAGGGATGGAAAAGGGAAGGACTTCTTTTTTTTTTTTTTTAACAGGGGCTATTCAACAGACTTGGCTGAGACGAGGAGCAAAGACTAAAGAGAGAGAGATGAGATTTCAAAGCTCGTCTAGTGCTTCTATTTTTAAAGAAGTCAATAAGACAGGAGATTCTTTTTCTCTTTCACTGTTTGTCCTTTCTCTTTTTCTTTCTCTGCCTTTACTTCTTTTTATCTGTTGCTCATCCATCTTTACACTCTTGTTGAGGATGAATTCAATATCTATTTATTATAATGAAGGAAATGAGGGACGGTAAATACTTACTGTAAGCATACACACTAAACAGGAGCTTGTGTGTGTGTGTGTGTGTGTACTCTGGGGACCTGATGCTCTGATCTGTCCGTCACAGCATCACATAATCAATACCTGTCCTGAGAGAATGAATCGGCCATTACTGGCTCTTATATCGCCGCTCCACAGGGAGTCGCAGGTTAGTGAGCGTCTGCCGCATGCTGCTGGTGAATCAGCGCTTAGACTTTGTGCACACCCTGCAATTTACTTTCACCTCCACTGTGTATTTAGCTATATGCTAATTTGCTAAAAAAGAATCAACAAAATCAACAAAAACACTGGAGTTACAGAGAACGGCTTCAGTCTGACGGCAAGATAAAGAGGTGAAAATATTCTAAATATAGCGTACACTTAAAATGATATTGGTAGACTTCCCTTGTAACCCAGGCATGTCCAAAGTCGTGGCCAGATTTTAAGCTCACTTTGCATTTTTCCATTCACCTCACGATGGCCAACACTGTCATACAGTTTGTAGACGTGCGGCAAATAGAAACTACGCAGGCAGAACTAATGTTTTTTCATAAACAGACGGGAACAAACATTTCCTGCGAGGTCGCAGACAAAGAAGCGTAAAATCGACAGCGAGGACCGCCGCTTTCAGGAGCGGTGGAAATTGAAAACTTTTTTTTACAGCCAAAGCTGAAATAGTTTGAGACGAGCCCAGCCTCCCAGCAGCTGTTTGTTTTTTTATACAGGCAAAGGATTCAAAGAAAAACACTACCAATAACTCATATCATGCGAGAAGCACCTGGTCGCCTGGTATTTTCACATTATCTATTCTGGCCTCCATTCAAAAAAGTTTGGACATTCCTGCTGTAACCAATCAGAGAGCCAGAATAAGCAGCTACGCTGTGAAGAACTGTAGTGAGTGAGCAAGGCTGTTTGTGTACTGCTGCTCGTGTAACGACGTTGATGTGGAGTTAATAAACTACTCGTTCTGAGTTCCACAGACACCATAGAAACAAAATGGACAGAGCTTCCAGGTCTGAAGAGTCAGGCCAATGCAGAAGTGCCTTAAAACTTGCATTCTGTCATATGGCCAGCAGGGGGCGATACCAGCGGTTGGAAAAAGCCTCCCAGTCAATACAAGTCAATGAGAAAATGAGCCGACTTCTCACTTGATTTATTACCTCAGTAAACAGTTTCATACTGAGTTCATGGTCTCAATCTCTAGTTTCATGTCTTCTTCAATACAGCATGATGTTCATTTAGTAAATTATGGTCACGTTAAGAAGAAAATAGACGATATAGCAGGGGATACTAAATGCCGACCTGTCAATCAAAATGTAATATTATGTTCATAATCTCTAATCCCAGAGTTATTAATAAATGCAAATATTTACAGCATTTGCTGCTGTATCATCTGTATAAACATGCTGTATTGATATTTTGAGCACAGCCCTACCACCCGTCCAAATGGTCTTTCTCAGTTTTAATACTACGTTGCCTGACTTCCTGCTTTGCTCCCATCAGAATTATTATGGCCACTAGAGGTGCGCCGCCTAACAATAAACATAAATAGGGGTCGTAATTGCTGCTGCGGTGGTTGTCTTGTTTGCGAAACAGGACAAGGAAAACATGACCTTGTGATAGCGCACAGTAAGGACCATAAAGTCACTTCACAGCAGCTGACAAATCCTTATGTAATTGTCAGAAAATGTTGTAAACTCAGGGAAAATTGAGGTCCCATCCCCACCCTGCTTACCAGAAACAATCAAAAACCCATATGATTGATTCAGAGGTTTTTATTAGTGAGTTTATTGTTATAACACCAGCAAAGTGTTTTACTGGGCCTGCTGGTAAATGTTAAAGCAACTGAATCAACAAGAGAGCAGCTAATAGGTTACAGAAGACACAGTCCTGACATTAATTTCCCTCCTCTCATTCTCACTGAACTCATGTCACACAACACTTCTAATATTGCAGTTTTTTTCAAAACCAGTCCGCCCATTAAAAGATCAAAGACTAAAATACGGAGACTGTCCTCCACCGCAAAACGACAGCGTAGTTCATTTGTGCAAGCATCAATTGCGACGCATATTTACAATCATTGTTAGGCGCCGCCCTCGAGTGGCCGTAGTAATTATGACGGGAGCAAAGCAGGAAGTCAGGTAACGTAGTATTAAGAGCGAGAAAGACCATACTTTGTAAAGTAAACAGCGAGTCATTTTAACTTTAGGTAACAAACAGAACTACATCCCGTTCTGTCACATGTGTGGTAACGAATGTACGGTTTTTAACCCAAACCACGATGGTTTTCTAATTTGTACAGCACATTTCATGTAAAGATGCATCCCAGAGTGCTCAACAGAACAAGACCAGATGAAAATAAACAATAACAATATGTGAAAATAAATAGCAATCGCAATATGAGACATTAATATTCAAAAGTGGACAATTATTATTGATATAACATTACTTTACAGGGACAATTAGAACATTTTCTTTTAATGAATAAGCAAAATGTTTGAACATTGCCTCCATCTCAGGTACTAATTTACTTTTTTAATGTTAAAAACATTGAGCATGTGTGATAAAGCTCAGAGAGGAGCTGTTTAAATGGGTAAAGATATTTTGTTATCTAAACATTTGACCTCTTTTTTTCAGACAGATATTATTGCAAATAAAGTAATTTAATAGTAATTGACCACGTGTGCAATATTTCTTATCTGATAACTCGATTAATCGCTGGAATAATCAGATACTGGATTAATAAAATAATCGATACTGCAGCCTTAGGTAGGAACAAACGGCCTATGTGGTTTTGTTGCAGATATTTATGAGATATGAAGAAAAGATGGAGTATAAAAGGGTGTGTTCATCAGCTTCTTACAGAGCAAAGGGCAACACTTTATAAAGATGTCTATATGCTGAATTACAGTAACTGTTCTTCAGCTGGTAAACTTGTGACTGTTGTCATATGAGGCTGCAATAAAACGCTTGCTGTGTTTATAAGTTATGGTCACTTGAATGAAAGCTCTGTATCAGCTTTTCATGACCTATAAAAAGCACTTAATGCATGGAAAGAATTTCAAAGAGGTCGGGGATTTTCCTTGTTCTATAGAGAAGAATATAATACATTTCAAACTGAATGGAGACAGGTTTTGTTGACAGGGTTTTTCTAAATAATTAGTGGGGTAATTATGTTATTAAATGATATATGTGATGTAACCCAGCGATAAAGTTTCCTGATAATGGAAGTAAACTTTGAACGCTGATATGACGTGAAGTGTGTGTGGATTTTGGCGAGCTTGTTCCGGGACTTGTGTGCCTCTCGTACGCTGGAAGCACTAATCTTTGTTTCGAGAGCCGTTGCTCTGCTAAAGTCCCTGATGTACCAGGACGTTGTAGAGATTGTACCACCAACCAATGGCATGCCCTTGCTCATCCCGCAGCATTTCCTCTCTGGCTTATGCCCTCTCCGCAGCTCAGACAAGCCGCTACACGAGAAGAGAGCGGCAACATAAACAACCTGTGGCGCTTACTCAGCAGCTCTGCTGGCCTGTTTCAGCCGTCCCCACGCAGCCTTTCAGTGGGAATGCTCGACACAGCTGGAGCAATGAATCCATCTAACCCCGTCTATGAATAACGTACAAAAAGGAACTTGACGAGACTTGTCACAGGAGACCTTGTGAGACCTTTTTTTTTTTATTGATGTTTGAAGAGCAGCACCTTATCCTTATCCAATTTTCCCTGAGAGCAAATTTGTGAAATTACATGTTTTTCCATTTAGTGTTGAAGGAAATGGCACACATACACTGACCTTTCCTGTCCTGTTATGTAATTACACCCCCAGATTTTAAGGATATAAAGGTGTGGATTTGTAGCCATGGAAACATTAACATGTGATATACTTCTGCTGTCTCTAATTCCCACACTTCTTTACTTACACTCGTGCACTCATAACGGTCAAAAGGTTGATTGTGGAACACCGGACACCAGGGCCGGCCCGAGCATTTTTGGAGCCCTAGGCAAAATCTGCCCTCCCCCACGCATCCCCCACAGCAATCTCTGGATGCGGCTGGGTCGTGTCTAGATGGTAACCCAAGATATGCGAGAACTTGCAAAAACTCTCCTGAAACTCGTTTCCCACGACCTAACATTAACTATTCGAGGTAAATGCCTAAACCTAACCATTTTGCGAGACTTTTACAAATCTTGGGTTACCATCTAGACACGACCATGCAGCTTGTTGCTGATAGTTTTGTGCCGTTGCTTAGTGGATCGCACCGCACAGGCGCACGCCACACCACAGAACAGACTTAGCAAAACAACCATATTTTTCTTAAAACATGAAAAAATATTGGATCAGGGGGTTTAAAGTGCTTCTGCACCACCAACTTATTTTCAAACTTGTGAAAATGGCGCGTGAGGAAGCTGCAGCAGCTGCGATTGAAACGGTGAACACCGAACTATATTAATATAAGATATACATGTATTTTTTAGTACCACTATACTGGTGACAATAGGTGACGGTACTCTGCTTGGTTGTAATTCATCGTTAAAAAGAAGAATGTTGTGATCATTGTCAAGTGCGTAATGGCCGTGCACAATTTCAAACACTATCCTGTGGAAATGTACGCACTACACAAGTGAGTACATAGTGTACTACATGTAAAGTGTATTCATGGAAGTGTCCGAATTGAGACATTTCAGACGTTTTTGTATTTGACTTCATAAGCCTTTGATCCAAGGATTTGTATTTGTAAATTAAATCCTATTTGCTATTCAGTGCACTACATTTACCTTCCACTATTTTATTTAAAGGTCCCATATTGTAAAAAGTGAGATTTACATGTATTTTTTATTATAAAGCAGGTCTAGGTGCTATATAAATACTGTGAAAGTATCAAAACGCTCAATCCACAGAGAAATGCACACAACCTGTATTCAGAAACTGTGTCTTTAAACGAGCCGTCAGGACGTCTGTGAAGTTGTGATGTCACAACTATACTATATATAGGTAGAAAGTACCACTCTTGTTTCATTAGTTGCTGCATGTTTCTGTAATTTTGGCCTTTTTTATTTTGATGGGCAGTCTCTCACTCAACACACATTTTGATTCCTTAACAACACAAATGCGTTCCTAACATTTAAAATAAACATTGAAGGAATAGGCAGCATCTGTCTGATTTATGTGTATTGGGGAGATGTTATAATGCTGTACGTTTTCAGGAGTTTCTTGATGTAGGGGAGCCCCAGTGTTTCCCATTTATTATCTACTCGGTTGAGATATTTGATTTGAATTTAAGGTAAGAAAAAGATGTTAAGAGGTTTTCACAGATCTAGCTTCTTTCCTTCTTAAATTGCACCAAATTGATGCATTGAAATGTTAAATGCATGCACCTGGACCACTTTAGAGGATTTGGAAACCCCCCACCATCATTTTACAAATTAGGGCCCCCCAAACAACATTTTGCACAGGGCCACCAAAAAGCTAGAGACGGCCCTGACAACGCAACAATAACAAAATCAACTTTTCTTTAAAATGTGTATTTTCATATATGCAAATAGCAATGATGTAGCCTGCGTGTTTATTTGCATACAGAGTGGGGAAGATCCGATCACATGCAGTCACTCCAGGTGCATATTTAGAGCTGTCGCGGTGCATGTCAATGTCAGTAAAGTCCTGCTATTCAGCATTTATTTATGGTAGACTGGGAGATCATGAATATCTATAGGCCTTAAGCCCCTGCCTCCTCTCTTGTGTAACCACCTCATACTTTCATGCTGATGATGCCGTTGTTTTCATTGTGATACCAGAAAACAGGTCTACTACAAACACCCGGGGCGCGGTGAGGCTAAATATGAATAAATGATGCATGTTTTGCTGCACTGCTAGCAAAGCATGGACACGTTTGTGACAGGACTGCAGAAAAAAGTAAAGAAGATGATGGATCCACACCAAACATCACAAAATACCAAAAGAAAGCCAAGAAAATATGACGAGGCATAAAAATTGGCAGACTGAAGTTGCAGCTCGTGTATTAATTACAGGCAATGTTTCAAATAAATTCTGTGGAAGTTTGCAAGCAAAGGACGAGTCTAACAGTGTGGTTACATTAAAATATTTGTATATACAAAAGGGGGCCTTGCAAAAAAACTTTGGGAACCACTGCATTAATGTCACATAGGATACTAAAACAGCCTCACCACATTTGACTATAACTGAGTATGGATTCTGTGTATTGCAGTTGTAGACTGTATATTGGTTAGTTCCACCTATAAAAAGGCGTGGGACTTTCCCATTGGTATTTAGTTGAAATTGAACCTGATTTGTCCTCATTGTCATGTTAAAAGCCCTCAGTACATGGCAGAGGGATTATGTTGCATGGTTGCACAAAAGCAGAGATAAAAAGCTGCCGACGAGCTCGCTTGTTATGCAGGACAGAGGATAACAATCTCTAACTGCAAAGGATTCCAGTGGTTTCACTATTCCTGCAGCATAAAATGATTCATTGCAACAAATTGCAGTCTCCCAAAGTAGTCCGCAAGAGTCCACCAGCAAAACAAAACTGCATACTTATGAAGTCTCACATTCAGAGTGGGATCTTTCAGAGGATTCAGGATTGGCATGGTGGACAAACAGGTTGTGCGGTTTAGACTGCCACATTGCAATAACACTTTGCCTGGAGGCTACCTGTAAATTATGCATCTGCATGCTGTATGGTAACCTGCCCTCTGGCATTTTCAAAAATAGGCCAATTCTGCAGGTAACACGGGTTTTTAACGTTTTGTACTTGATTAAGGAAAGTTTAAAAGCAGTAAAAAGGAAAGCAGTTTACATAATAACTATCCTGTGATAAATTAGTAGGTGTTTGAATACATTGTGGTGAATGTGAGACAGTGAACTCATCAAACAGCTTAGTTTCTGCTTTCTCTTTTTTCCCATATTATGCTTATTACCATACTTGTATTTTGGTTTCTAAGATGTGTTTACATGCTTTAATGTTCAAAAAACACTTTTTTTTCTTTCTTTCTGAATATACCTGTATTCACCCTCTGTCACTGAAACGCTCTGTTTCAGGGCCTGTCTCTTTTTAAGCTAAACTTTCCTCGAGTTTACAACGTTTTTTGACAATTACATTTGTCAGCTGGTGTGAAGTGACTTCACGGTGCGTTCTACAACACGCATGTGCATGGAGTTCACACTATCACACTCAAATGTATTCTCCTTTAAAGACATGTGCTAATTTTCAGGTTCATACTTGGTTTCTACAAGAACATGTTCATGCTTTAATGTTCAAAAAACACTTTATTTGTCTGCATGAATATCCCTGTATTCTCCCTCTGTCTGAAACGCTCCATTTTAGCGGCTGTCTTTTTAAGACCCCCTCCTGAAAAAACCCAGTCTGCTCTGATTGGTCAGCGTTATTGTGGGATTTTTTTTCCCAATGACACCAAAAATATTCTGCCTACCTGAGCTTTAAAGAGAGATACATTGCGCATAAAAGAGACTGTTGATATTATGATTCGAATAGAAGTTTTTGAAAAAGTATTTTTGACAGATAGCAGCACGGACCAGAAAAGCACTTTACTATGAGCCAGATTCTGTCTTTGAGCCAGTTTGGAAACACATACTGTAAAGACGCATGCTCAAAGAAACATACCGACAAGAAGCAAATGAGCTGGCTGATTGTGCAGGTTTCCTTCCCACCGAGAAGCTCGGAAAAAACCACAACATAAACATAAAACAATGGGACTAGGAAGCCGTTCTTCAGTCACTCCACATGGTCAAACCACTGTACACACCGACACACGCTAAAAATAATCCTTTACAAAGGGATGGCATACAACATTACTTAACAAACAGGAAGCACATACTATAAACACAGACATTTCATGGATTGAGAGAAAACTAAATACTATATAAATACTAAGTATTATCAATGGAATCAAGGGCTTCTTTGAAGTACTATAGTATCAATTATTCATTGCCATAATAATAATGCTCCGTCTATTATTTTTTACTGTCTATGTTTTCAAGTATATAACATAAGACGCTATTTTTGCTGGAATAAAAGTTGTAAAAGAGGCTTTGATGAGCCCTGGTAACAGGACGTCTCCTTCATAAAAAAACAGAATTATATGGAGTTATAACGGAGCAGCCTGATGTGTGTAGAGGTCTGTATGGTTACATGTGTATACTGTATTTAATGAAGGTAAACACGGCCGTACGTAACAGCAGTGCGCTCTGACACAGAGTTATCAACTCATCAGTCCTGCTGCCTTCAGATGCTGCAGGGATTTCATGAACTGAAGGAAGCTTTTCATAAAGCAGCTGTGGACACCAGACACTGTAAGAATCACCCACATTCATTCATAGATCAGTGCAGGCTGATTGCATGATTTTCCTGCTTTAACCACATTAAACATGTGCCGATTTTGGTTGGGGAGTGTTTCATTGAAATAAATTGCATTTTAAGCATTAAGCCGTTGTTTCAGCGCCAGCACGTCTGCAGCAAGTATTTAGTTGAAAGAGGCGTCTGATAAATTAGCCTCCTGTATCAGCAGCCTGTGTGATGCTCTCTAAAACAAATGGATTTTATGAGTTCAATAACTGATATGGTCCTATGAATATGAATATCTCTAATTTCAGGTGCACCCTAAGTCATTTTGCTGTGGGGGCCTGGAGCACCGGGTGGCGGGCTTTAACTAACCCCTGTGTATCCGGGAAGCCAGACTATATCTAAAAACTGTAGCAGGGCAGATGCTCATCATGTTGCACACAAGTAATCTGATTGACTGATTGAGTAAGTCTGTTAAACAAACCTTACATCTCGCTGACCCAGAAATGCTGCTAATCAGTTTTCAAGGTGAAATAAATACACAGCTCTCCAAATTTCCCAACTGGTTTCACTGAGGTCTCTTCAAAGCACTGTGAACTACAGAAGGCTTGTTTTTTCATGGAGATAAAGTTTTGTAAAGAGTGTATTTTACCATGCTCTCTGACTTTGTTTCTGTACAAGGTGACTTTTACACAGCTGTATCGATGTTATGATCTTGTCTGGTCGGGCTGTTTGTGTGTGCGTGTGCTACCTGAGACATGTGACAGTAGCTGAAATAAACATATCACACCTTCCTGCTTCAAGATAAAAATCTAGATGTGACAAATAAGGCAGCGGTGACTGTAACCATGACCATGAAAGACATTGAGGATGATGGATGGTTTTGATATTGTTATCGTCTGGGACGGCAGTAGCTCAGGACAATTGTGATTGGTTTAAGCAAATACAAACAGGCCAGGGAGTTTTTGTCACTATCCAGGAGTGAAAGCACATTCAGCCTTTCCACCAGCAGCACTGTGGAGATAGGTCTGGCTACGTGAGACTACCTTTTGGCCAATACGTTCTGCCTCTTTTGCCAGACTGCCGGACTGTTCAGCCTACCTGCATGCAACCAAAGCCGGCTCAATGGAAAATCTTGTCCCGTTGCCTTCAGATTCTACATTCATATGCAGAATCTGTTTATAGAGATTGGTATGGACCAAGTACGGAGTGTGGACTGGTAGCTGGAGAGGTGCCAGACACTGAACCCCCAACTGCTCAGGGCGCCAGTCCACAGGCAGCCCCCTCGCTCTGACATCTCTCCATTTAATGCATGTGTATAGGTAATGTCTTTTTCTTCTTCGTCGTCTTCTGTTAATGCTGGTTGCAGGATTTCAACGTTAAAGTTGGGCTTTGCAAGATCTCTAAAAAGATTCTGTCCTCTTGAGACTTTTGGTCACCAAATGAAACATGTGTTAATGCATCTACTGTTATCTGATGTGGCTCTTCCGGTTGTCTTATCTGGCCTGCCTGAAACTCTGGAAGTCCCCTTGTATCCCAAAAAGTCTTTTCACTATTTTTTTTCGCAGATATTTGGCCTTCATATATGACCCTAAAGGGATCAATGGGACAACATTTAGAAAAGATACATCTCTTTAAATTTATGGAAAAACAATCATTCGTCAAAATCAGTGGACTGCTTTTTACTTTCTCTTCACTTTTTAATGTGAAAACACGAAACTGGTGGAAGGTTGAAGCCGGTCGCACAGACATGAGCTGATGTGCAATTGTGACGAGGAAATGTTTGGCTCTTTATACTCCGTGCGGGTTTCTCCTCGCAGCAAATTGATGTTCTCCCAAACTTTAGGGGGCAGTGTATCGAAAACCCATGTCTACAGCATGGTTTAGTAGAAGTTCTCCATTTTCGCCACCCATCATGTAGTGCGAAAAACGGTTGCAGCTTACTTAGGTTTAGGCAACAAAACTACTTGGTTAGGGTTAAACAAAGGTCGTGGTTTGGGTTAAAAATGACATGATTTGTTACGTTACTTAACTTCCGTGCGTACATAACATAATTACGCATGTGGCGTAGAATGTGATGTAGTTCAGTTTGTCACTTTAAGTTCAAATAACTCTGCGTTTTATTTTTAGTTTCAAACAGGACACGAACACTGTTCTGCTGGGTCAAAGTCCTGTCTTTGTTTGATCCATCACCACCCCTCCAGCCTGCCCTAACCTGTCTTTCCTGGTCTTAATACTACTTTACATGACTTCCTGTTTGCTCCCGTCATATTTACTGCTGTTGCTGCTTGTACAAACAACCTATGGTGTTGTTTTTCAGTGGAGGACGGCCTCTTAAAACTCCATAACACCATGTGACTGCTAAATGTTTGAAAAGCAGAATAAAATAATTTAATGTGAATGTGAAACTTAAATTATGACTGTCAAGTTACATAATAGAGGAGGATGGTTTTACCCTAAAGGTAAGAAGGCTGAGTTGCCCTTTGGGTGTTGCTGCTACAAAGCTGGAATGAGTGTTATGTAACCATTTGTGTACATCAGGACATTGTTCATCATGCATGCACACCAGCACACAGCTGACTCAGCTGATTTAAAGTGTGTGCTCTTGCATTACTCTATAAGGACATTTTTTATCTGTTTACGCTACATATTTGTGTTAACAAGACTAGATTGAAACCTAGTATGTGGCCAAATCGCGACATATCAGTAAACAATAACATTGTCCACATCCAGCAGTTTCACCAAAAAGTAGCAGCTAAGCTAGCATTAGCTTGAACAAGCTACATGGTGAGTAAATTAGCTCAGCATCAGCAAAACAGCCTTAATTAAATAAACCACACACAACTGACACCACTTGGATGCAATAAAGTCCACTTTGCACTCCGTTTCTCCACGTTATGCCTCTTAATTACTAGACTCACCTTCTCCCAGCTTTCGTTACTAAAACTGGGTGCTAACGATTAGAGAGTTTAAAAAAAAAACCCCTGCATTTTAGAACCAACCCCAAGTCTTTAGGGTGGTCCTTCAGGGCGGTGACGTGCAGAAGTGGTGTTGCTGTAAACGCTGTCGTACCAGAAACACGTGTATTACGAGATGGCTCCAGGAGGCTCAGCCGCAGTCACAGAAGAAACCTCCTTCAAAGTTTGATGTTTAGAAGAAGAAGAAGAAGAAGAAGAAGAAGAATTCTTTATTTGCCAAGTACAATCTTTTTTTTTTTTTTTTTACACATATACAAGGAATGTGTCCTCTGCATTTAACCCATCCTAACTATTTAGGAGCCGCCCCTGTTTGTTGCGTTTGCAGCGAAACATATTCCTCGCTTAGAAACAAACATATTCTTTTATTAGGACACGATTCATCATATACATCTGCTTTTGGAGGACGTTACAGGACGAAATGTAAGGGCCATTACTTTGTTACCGGCCGTTCTTGCTGGCGTCCAAGTAACTACCTTGCATTAGAAGTCCCCAGATGATCGGTAGGCAGAGATCTGTCAGTCAGCGAGTCAGCGACAGACTTTCCCATTTATAGGGCTGGTCCCCCAGCTTTGCTGCGGTCCAGCCAAAAAAGCATGTTATAAATATATAATATTTAAAGGAAGTTTTGTTTTTGGGAAATATGCTTATTTGTTTTCTTGCTAAGAGTGAGATTTAGGTGGTAAATATGGAGCCTATATGGAGCCAGCAGCTGGTTAGCTTACTATTGCAACTACCGGGTCCATCAGGTGATGGCCTCGGGCATTTTTGGGATCCACTGGTGAATGGGGTCCATTGATCTTTACTTACTAATTGTTGAGAATGTAACAGTCCGAGCCAGCATAGCCTGCAGACATGGATCTTCTCATGAAGACACAAAATGACTGAGTCAAACCTAATTACTGTAATGAAGGAAGATCATGTGTATAATTCATTAGACTGCTGGAATGTTACCTCTGAGCCCTAAAAACATTTCCGAGTTCCCAGTCAGAAGTTTAAACTGGAACGCCCCCTGAAGTCAGAATTCTGACTCGGAAAGTTGTAAAAACCTCACCAACCCCGACCTCACAATCCAACATGGCTGCTCGCAGCTGCGATTAGCACTTCTGTCTTATCTGTCTCTCATTACATGCACAGAGTGCCGTCCAACTTCTATCTGTGGACATGTTGCTACGGTGTTTTTATGTGCAAAATATTGCATAATATGTTGTTAGGTGGTATTGCTAACAACGGCTAACAACGGCTAACTATAGATCTGGTAAATAAAGATTTTCTGACTTCTTTACTGGAGCGCTGTTAACTCGGGTGTGACGTCATTCCCAGCTCTGACTTCCAAGGTAAATGGAATGCAGCATAAGCTCTTCAGATTTCAGCTTTAACAAATTTCATGCCATTGGTTTGCTCCAAAAAAAACCAGGTTAACGCTTGCACTACCACAACCTGCACTGAGCCTGTTCTGTCTTTTTAGCCATATTTTATGTAGTTTTTAGTCTAGCTTTTATCTTTTATTTGTATTATTATTATTATTGTAGCTTTTAAGTCTACTTTATTGTCATCTTTTTATTCTTGTTTTGTCTTTTTATATAGTTCTGTACAGTTGCCACTCATTCCTGTGAACATATATCTTCTTGCTTTTAAACAGTTCCACATGCATTTTTAACATTAGCAGTGCAGTGACTTGCCTTTGATTTAATGCCAAAGGTGGGAAAAAATTTCAATTATGTCAGCTATTTGTTACGACAGGGAGCTTTTCCTGACACGCTTAGAATCATTTTCACTTTTTACTGGAGGAAGCAAACAGACGTGTGGGAGTGCAGTTTAGACCAAATGAGCTGCCTGAGTTTATAGTTAACTTGTACTTGCTGGAGCACAAAACAAATTATGCACACACACACACACACACATACACACAAAAAATGGCCTTGGGAAAGTACGCCGTGATCATGATGCAACGTCTCGTTGTCTTGCGTGCCATGAATTCTCACACAACCGCAAACGTAGACTCAGACCACGAGTACATTGAGGTCTTGTGACAACGATGATTTTGGACGTGTAAATCAATATGATTTTACCTTTTCTCACATTATGAGTGGAAGTTTTGACATTTTTAAACAGAAACTTCAAACCTACCAGGCATTTGATAAAGAATGGTTTATTGACATTCTTTTTTTATTCACTTATTGTATTGTATTGATGATGTAAAATGTTACTCTCTTTTATCATTATTGTCCTTGTTCTTTTTATCTATATTTTATGTAATTTTTAGTCTAGCTTTTGTATTATTATTATAGCTTTTAAATCTACTTTATTGTCATCTTTTTTTTATTCTTGCTTTGTCTTTTTATCTAGTTCTTTAATCTTTTTATGCCACTCTGTTTTACTACTATTACTCTTATTCTAGCTTTTAAATCTATTGTATTACTTTTTCATAATATGTATTGTCTCGCATGCATTGCTCTCTAATTATTGCATTGTCTTTGTATTTTTATGTTTTTTTACGGTCGATAGTTTTTCTGTCGGCTTGTCATGAAGCACTTTGAACTGCACTAACCTGTGTGAAAGCAGTTACATAGATACTGTTTAATTGATTCTATAATGCAAACTTCTGCAGACTGCATGCAGTGTCCAGCTCTGAGTGTGTCTGAGGATGTGTGTCTCTACTCTAACACTAATCAATACGTGTTCCTTTGTTGTGATCTTTGCTCCTCGCAGCATCAACAGAGAACTGAGCAGTTGACTTGTGGACATTGGCACGGTTTATCTTTAGGTGCATGTCCTTCGACCGCCTTTTAACTCCACTTCTTCATTCGCAAGTTTGCTGCATATTGATGAACGCTGTCTCACGTAAAGAGAGGCACCTGCTCCTCCACACGCCAAGGTTCACGCGTGTGGTGAATTTTTCGAGAGACCACTGTGATGTTTACAGCATAGGGATGGGACAATAATGGATTTTAGCGTGGATTGTGATGATAGACACTCGCAATAAATTGATTGTGGTGCATTTCCATTATCGTGAATATCCTCAATAATTGACTGCAGTTTACAGTGTCCCATCTGTGATGCTATGCAAATATTTGTTTCTTAAAAAAAGTTGTAATGTTTCGAGAAAAAAGTCTGAATGTTTTGAGGAAAACTATTTGTAATGTTTTGATGAAAAAAGTCGTAATGTTTTGGTTTTTAAAAAATCGCAGTGTTTTGAGAAAAAAGTCTGAATGTTTTGTGAAAGTCGAAAAAGTCACAATTTTATGAGAAAAAAGTCACAACAAAGCAAAATGTAGGGTAAAGTGATTGAGATCACACACAGGACTTTGACCCAGGAGACCAGACTTTGAGTCTATGTGTATCACGTGACCGTCATATTTAAAATGGAACACGGAAGTAGGGATTTTAATGCCAATCCCTCTGTTTTTTATTAACCATACCAAGTCGTTTTGTAGCCTAAACCTACTAAATTAGTCCTGTTTCACAACGTTAATCGCGACGTTAATGACGTGTCCATCACACAAACGGGACACATGTCGTATGATATTTACAAACTGCTGCAGTACTTTTCATATGATATTATACAAACAGTTTATGAGAATGCGTTGAGTGATTCCAGTGTGTTTTAGTGCTGTTTTAAGAGTTTTAAGCATATCTCGTTGATTATCGGGATAAGATTGTGAATTGCAGTTATTTTGGCCAGGGTAATCGTGGTATTACATTTCCACATCGTCCCATGCCTATTACAGCATCTATGAGTTGTTTACTGTCTTTGAAGTTATGTGATCAATGTGCAACCCTGAGCCAATAAAGTCCCATTGATACACAATGAGTGCAGGCAGATGAATTCATACCAACATGTTTTGCAGGGAGAAGCAGATACAGCAGCACTGTTTCGGTCAATGTTTGCCCATTTTCAAGTCTTTCCAGTTGATAACAATAAACAACATCAAGAAAAAAAGTCAATCTGGCTGGGAAAATCAATCAATGCAATCAATGGCAGTTCTTGACACAAAAACCCAGGGCCTCGTTACAGAAAAATATTCTAGATGCTCGTCCTATCTTAACTTTCAAAGATAGGAAAAGTCCAATCTTCACATTACAGTAGCAATTCCTAAACTCGTGGCTATGTCCTATATCTCAGACCTCCTATCTTTACTTGCAGTCCTTCTCCAGACATGTTTTAAAATATGTAAAATACTCTGCTATGATTGATATTTTGTTTAACATCGTTTTCTCACAATAAAAGTAAAAAACAAAACTCTGCAAAGGGGCTGGAAGCACATCTTCTGGGTCTGGCCTCAAGCCCCACCCACCAAGTTGACAGGATTGGTTCCTTAGATTTGTCAAGATTTGTGATGTCATAAAACCTGGCTGTCTGAATCTAGAATTTAGAGACTGCACATTACAGGGCTTAGTGCTCAATTAGGATTTATTGCAGATCCAATCTGTGTTGTTTGGCCGTTGACATTTTTACATGTGTGATCTGACCGCGGTGCCCACGCACAAAAGAAAAATATCACAGACGTCATACAGAAGTAAACATGGCGGCCACGGAAGTGAGTAGTTACGGTTTAATTTCTAAGTTCAGTGGAAACCAGTGAATTCATGAGCAGATAATACAGAGGACGAGGAGAGTGTGTGTGGATGCAGAATCAGAGGAGTGCTTGTAATGTGAACGTAGCCTTAAGCTTGCTGTTTGACCATCCGTTTGCATAGACGTCGCGTTCATTTCAGAGTACGTACACAATAATTGGACAAAACAGACACAGAATACGTGAGGCAGCGACATGGGTTTAAAAGCAGGTATATCTCTGGTCTTATTGGTACACTGCAGTTTGAAGGCAGAAATTCTCAGCTATGGCTGACTGATCATTTCACTCACGATATGTCTTATAGCAAATAAAAAACACCATATAGACGTGGTTAAAAACTTGATTTTCACCAGAGGGGGTCTTTAAGAAATCCTAACTATGATTCATGAATTTGATTCTTCAATCGGCACTCGTCTTGTCATGCCTGTATCTATGCTTGGATACGTCAGTGGCTCTCACTTGTCACTGGCTGTAGTTGATTGTGGACGAAAAAGACAAGCGGAGGCACTAATCGAGGAAAGCCCATCTTTTCAGAAAGTTTTCTTCTCAATTATTGGCCCCAGACAAAATTAAAATGGATTTATTGTAAATCCATTTTAATGGAAATGAATTGTCTCGGCAGTGGATATATACCCATTAATAAATGGTCCGGGAGATTCAAAGTGTCATCATATGGTTTGAGTATGGTTTTCAATGTATTTCAGTGTTGTTTCTTCATTGTCATCACCACACAGACCGAACAACAGTGCTGCTGACATTTTTTGCAGTTTTTTAAAAATTAAGACAGGGTCTATGCCATCCTAACTATAGGATTCCTAACTTGGGAAATCCCTAAATTAGGACAGTTCTGTAATACTACATTCCTAAGATAAGATAGGATTTCAGTTAGGAAACATGTTTCTGCAATACTAAAAATCCTAAATGTCGTAAACTGAGATAAGATAGTTCAGACTTAGAAAGTGTTTTTGTAATGAAGCCCCTGATATCTGCACTCTAATGAATATGGAGATTTTATGCATTAATCCCATAGACTGTATATAAAGATATAAAAATATATGTCGGTGTCTCTGCAGAATAGTGTCAGAAGGAAACTTTGTGTTCTGGTGGAACACAAAATGTTGTAAACATATTCTTTGTCTGCAGGTCTGCCTTATTGCACCATCCAACACTTGTCATTTTCAGCGTGTAGGCTGATAACTCAGAGGTTTTTGTTTCCTGTAGCGACGGGACTTTGGGAATGGGAACACAGACTTCCTGTGCGGACAGGAACTAAGGTTTTATCCTGGCACTATTTGGTAAGCCCCCCAGACTAACAGAAAATGAATTTATTTTATATTTTGATAATCGTTTAAAACTAATTTTTCATGCAAAGAAAAAAGTGCATGGTTCCAGCTTCACAAATGTGAAGATGTCATTATTTTATGTGTTTATGTGTTTATGTGTTTACTTGAAGTACATTTTCTTGGTTGTCAATGCAGGACTTTTACTTGCAATGGAGTATTTTTACAGTCTGGTATTAGTATGCTTCCTCCATCACTGAGTATGTTCAACACTTGGTGTTTTAACACTTTTCTGAAGTTCTGTGTCAAACTTTTGAATGCAGCCGGGGCTATTCTGCAGTACACCTGTAACCTGGAAAGACAAAAACTGCAACAAACTATAGTAGCAGACCCCCTCCACCCCCCCTCGCTTTGTTTTCTGGGCGGGTCCTCGTGCTCCTCTCCACTCCCACTCACAGTCCACTACTTTAGCAGGCACTACTTCTCCGGCTGCGCACGTGGAGAGAATACTATAGCAGCTGCGGTTCCACAGCACGCGCGCCCAGACCCGCTTTATGACTACTTTTATCCTGTTATGTCTCGCGCCCAATGCTGTCAGCGGCGGCACGTTTCATGCATTTTTCAGAGCCCTCGCGCGGAAGAAGAAACATTTTGTAAACCAAAAGACTTGCTGAGAATGAGTCCCGCATAACTTCGCGTGTTGCTGTTATCTACCCCCTTCCTTCCTCTCTCTCTTCTTCCCCTGTCCCGCGCTCTCCAAGTTGAGTCATTGTACATAAGTATGGTAGATAAAGGCCCTTTGTTGACGTCTGCCATTATTTTTTACCTGTCCATTGGGGCAGCAATTTTTCAAGTCCTGGAGGAGCCCAATTGGAAGCTGGCTGCAGACCAGTATAAAGCCCACAAGGAGAAAATACTTGAGGACTATCCCTGTCTGACGCAACATGATTTGGACAAAATATTAGAGGTATGGACACGATGTTAAACTGATCATTTCTCCCTGTTGACAATGTGAAGCACGGTGTTGAAGTATGGCATTGCTGTCTGACTTGAAATAGATGACACGAGAGATAATGAGCCTCAGCTGATATAAGCTTTCTCCAAACACTCACACAACTGCTGAGGAATGACATGTTGTCAGTGCTGGGCTCCTCTCTGTGGGACAACACCCCCACAGGAGCCCGAGGGCCTAAACTTTAAAATATCATCACATGGCACATGGTATATGGGACTGTATTGGAATTGTATCGAAAAAAACGCAATATGGACTAGTGCAATATCCAAATGGCAGGAGAGGCAAATATTTACAAAAGGCAAAATATGTGTCAAAGTAGCAGTCTGAATGACGTATTGTGGTGCTGCAGAGATGTGCATGGTCCATGATCAGTTTAATATATTTTTCAATGAAAATGAGAAGAATAATGCAAGAAATAATAATTCCCTACAATATTGCATAATTACAATTAGGGCTGCACAATATGCGACAACATTGTTGAATAATGCAATAACAATATTACTTGTGATAAATACAGCCTTTCTGCTGCTTTCAGTATACTGCTGAAGTACAATAAATTGCTTGTTGAATTAAAAGAAAGAAAAATTAAACATACTTTTATTGAACACATTGAACTGAACACAAAAGGCACCATTTTAAAAAAGAATGATAGTTGCATGTCAAAGTGCAGTTTTCGATTGCTTTCTTTCAACTAGCTAAAAAAAAAATCTGTCTTTGGCGATGTGTTTATCGTGATATTGCAATGACAATTTAAAAAAAAATATATATATATTGTGCAGGCCTAATCCCAATTGCAATATCAGTCAAAATAATCGCTAATTAGATATTTTTTCCAAAATCGTTCAGCCCTATCATGTTAAATTATTGTTAAAGTTCCCTGAATTGTCACAAATTCCCTGAAAAGCCTTGTAGCTGTTATCGTAGGTGGGGTCCTTGTGTCCATGCCTAATGATGATAATAATTTTATTACGTAGAGGAGTTAATTTGCTGTCGTAAAGCTGACAGACAGTGTGTCTGCAGCAGGGATTATGATAGCCAATCTGTAACCTCGGCCCTTAAAATCTGCAGTACACGGTGTTCCATTGGCAGTTCCTTGTTGGAAAGGCAATTCCTTCACCCGTAGTAAAGCTGGTGCTGTTGACCTCTGTGGGTTTACTGTCAATAAGTCAACACGCCTGTGATTTCACAGGTGTTTGCCCCATGTTGTTTGTGCATTTCCTTGATATGCGGAGGCTTTATGACCTTGATTCTTTCTGTTTGTCTGAGACGTTTGACAAGAAAATATGATCGTAAATCGATCGAAATGTGCTTTGAATTATCGAAAAAGCATCATTCCCCCATTGTAAATAAATGGTTTAAATTTGACCATATGGCCTTAGTTTGGTACATTAAAAAGAATATGGCGGTTGTATCGCACTTGATACCATGTATCTTTTTAAAGAAGAATTTGAAAATGTAAATGACAGTTGTCAGGGCATAAAACCAACGATTGATTTAACACGATAGTCTAACAATGACATAGCCGTCAGTGCTGGGGGGGAAAATGTGTGTAAATCCAATTGTGACCGTAAAATCGAAAGTCTAATTGAATCGTGGCACCCCTAGTGTCAGAGTGCAGAAAGATTTGTGTGTTTGCAGTATAAACAGCAGTGTGTATGCAACATACCTTCCCAGACGGATCTTTTTCTGCACTCATAACACTGAAACTTTGTGTCTGACAAGATATCAGACATTGTTGCAGTGCCTGGGTTTTTTTTTTGCCCTTTTGCACTTGCATGTATGACCAGAAACATGTCTCAACCTGTTCCCCTTTTTGGGCCCACATCAGTATTAGGGAGATTTATTATCCCACCATCCCCCCTTCTGCTTCCTTCTGCTTCTCTTTTTGTGTTTGGGGGGAACTGAAAGTGATATGCCCACAAACCTCCCACCATTCATGGCATCACTCTACTTCTGTACGTAGCCTAGTTGGGGAATATGAGAGATTTTGGACATTTTCCTTTGGTAGTTTCTGCTGTAAAGCAGCAGCCTGGAAACCAGCCCTGTCTGCTGAGCTCATGTTTCATTTTCTCTTGCAGATACGTCTGCCACTAGGCTTGCTGCGGTAGTCGGTGTTACCGGTGTTACACGGTGTTGGGGCATACACCGACTACAGATCCTCCCCCACCGCTTGCTTTTTTAAAATTGAAATAAAACCCATTTAGTTTGTTTTTGCATATCAGCGTATTGTGTCTTCTCCACTCCATACAACAGTCAGATTTAACTTTCACAACAAGGTGATGGTGGAGGAGTTAAAATTAAAGTGTCAAAGTGAAACGCAAAAGTGAAGAATCAGATAATTTATACCATATATCTTTATCATTTATAATAGATTATCTGTCCTCGGAGTTCCACGCTGCAGTGGTTTGTATATCATATCATTTATAATAGACTGTCAGTGTGTTTTCTTGCAAGATTCAGTCGCAGCTCACAGAGGAAATAGACCAGAAACTAGATTGCGAGCTGACCGCAGAGCTCCGTGCTGCTGTGTGTGGACAGATCAATTGGCTCTGTGCATATAACTGCAGTCCGCTGACTTCTCAACATTATATTTATATATTTATATACAGTCTATGGTTAACATGGCCGCTGAAGGGAAGCAGGCAGCGGGTTGTGCAGCAAAAGCTCGACCGGAGAGGCACACCCATCCGTGGTGCGTTTGCGATGCATCCGGTAACACCGGTGTTGTGACACGTTTATTAACTGGTGGGAAAAGCTGTGAAATGAAGACGCTTTCTAGTGCGGCCGGAAATCTTTATCATAACAACGCTCAGATGGAAAACAATAATTGTGAAATATAAAGTCTACGTGTGCTACATTGGGGGTGAGAGAAAACAACAGGACGTCACACAAATAGGCCATAAGTGACGAATCGTTGGATCGTTTCTGTTTAGCTGTCAAATGATAAAGTTTGTGACCCGGCCGCCATGTTGAATACAGACGAGCCGAAGCCAAGCGCTGTCCACCGGCCTGAGCAAACCGCTCGCGAAATTCAGATCAAACTGTCAAACTAGGCTGATCAAATATAAATCACGATTCTGTTATGTATTGCCTATTTCTCGCCTAAAATGTTTTCAGAAACCTTTTTTAGTGTAGCGTTTAGCTGTAATTTCAGAAACTTCCACCACCATCCCGGGTCACCATAGGTCAGGCTTCATCTACGTTTTGTTGCTCTGGTTGGTTGTGGGTCACGTTTCGTTGCTCTGGTTGGTTGTAGGTCATGTTTTGTTGCTCTGGTTGGTTGTGGGTCATGTTTTGTTGCTCTGATTGGTTGTAGGTCATGTTTTGTTGCTCTGGTTGGTTGTGGGTCATGTTTTGTTGCTCTGGTTGGTTGTAGGTCATGTTTTGTTGCTCTGGTTGGTTGTGGGTCATGTTTTGTTGCTCTGGTTGGTTGTAGGTCATGT
>JAOVVB010239531.1:0-22353 GCA_028570985.1 Heterobranchus longifilis | reverse complement strand
AAGTTTTGAAGATTTGGATCGTGTAATAAGGCAGGCCTGCTCTGTTCTTTCAGTGAATGATTGTAAAGATCTACAAAAAATATGTTCACATCATTTTTGTGGAGGTGTTCCACCGAAACAGGTTCCCTCCCGACACTATTTTGCAGATGCACTGTCAGGGCGTGGCGCCGCCCAGGATGATTGTGATTGATTTAAGCAAAATACAAACAGACCAGGGAGTTTTTTTTCACAATCCAGGAGTGAAAGCACATTCAGTCCAGACTTTCCCGCAGCAGAGCTGTGGAGATATGTCTGTCTATGCGAGACTACCATTTTATAGCCCAAATGATTTATCGATTAGCTTAAACATAATCAACAGTTTAATTGATGATGAAACTAATCCTTGGTTGCAGCCCTACAGTGCAGTACAACCAATTAAGATAATTTATGTTAACAGATGTTTAAAAAAAAAGCTCAAAGTGAAATAAGGGTGATGAGCTAATAATAATGAGCTATGTGAAATATGTATAGATGTGTAAATGATAACAGACTTTGATATGAATTAAACCAGGTGGAAACACACATCAAACAGAGACACATAAGCAGCCAATGATGGTAAACCACTTTAGCATGACTCCTTCACATGGTGATCTAAATGCAGGCGGCATGAAGCTACTGAATAAGTGATGAGAGTGGAGAAACCAGCCGACATTTTTCTTTTTTTTTTTTAACACTACATCAGCTCACAGAAATAGACCTGAGAACAGAGACTTCACGGGAAAATACAAATCACGAAATTTACAGCGGGGAAGGAAAACCCGGAGTGCGCGAGCAGGTGCAGCTGAAATCATTTCAAAGCGGACTGTATCGGACGGCATTGTTTTATACTGTTGTTGTTGTGAATACACCTGCTCTGTATTGTCTGCGTGTGAAACTCACCATCACCGGCGGATCACAACAAACAAGAGTGCACCAAGCCAAACACAGGGGGACAGCGCGCACATATAGCACCATACATGCACGGCTGCACAGAAAGCTACTGTACAAAGCTCTCCTCCCTGGCTAAACGCCTGCTGAATATCACCGGCGTGAATATGAAACAGTTGTTAAAGGCAAAGAGACATGGAGGCAGCCGACTTCCGCCAAACAGCTGCTCAGCTTCAACTTCTCACGAGACACAGGGGGAAGGGAAGCTTCTCATGACAACAAAGCTAAGAGGCTAATTTTAAAGCTATTTTCTTCACATGAAAAAACACAGCAGCACTGCTACCTTTGCCACTCTTTTCACGCACGCAGCCACACACGCTCCCATCCACACGCGCACCTCCTCCTCCTCTCCCTCTCTACTCACCACAGCTGTCTCTTAGTGGGGAGGCAGTCTTTGTTGGAGGCTGTCACTCCCATGGCCATCTGCATCACCGTGATATATTTCTGGTACTTCATGTTGTCCTCCTTTACTACTACAACTACCACTACTACTACTACTACTTCTTCCACTACTACTTCTACTTCTAGGAATCCGCGCGCCACAAAAGCGGCACAGGTGAGCGTGCATTCAAATGTCTGTTATTGTCCCCTGGCACCCGCGGCATCTTCTGTATCAAAAACGCCATTTCCACGTCTGGAGGACTGTTGACGGGGAAAATGTTCCCCGAGGAGCTCAACGAAAGGTACCACGCCGCCGCGACCCATGTCTCTAATCTCATTAGAGCTCAGAATAGACTGGCTAATCCATTCAATTTTAGTCAGGACCGGGTCATTATTGTGGTTCGCCACTTTTTCTGTCTCTTTTTCTTCTTTTTTTTGGTTTGAAACCCCGGTTTGTCTCTGTGGAGTAAAAAAAAAAAAAGAGTCAAGAGAAAGAGACAAACAGAGTCAGAGATAGGATGCAGCGGCGGTGGCACCCAAACGTCTGCGAGGTAGGAAGAGAGCGCGCGCCTGTGTTCAACGACAGAGAGAGGGAGAGAGAGGGAGGGAGAGAGAGAGGGGAGGTGGGAGGAGGAGGAAGAGGAGGAGAGGCAGCGATGTAATGGCTTAAGAGGGGGGAACCTAGGCTACTACTGCTGAGTAATTTCTCAGTATTGTGAAAAATTGAAGGCGAATGCATCGTTTTGGGTGTTATTTTTCTCAGGATTGGTCCACGAGGCACAATTAAAACATCAGTGTTTGGGTTGTTAGAAAGCACTTATGTGATAAAGAGAGGATGGAGGAGCAAAGCAGCAGTGAAACCACAGCAGTCTTTAGGATGAATGAAAACAACAACAATTCAATACCAATAGACAAACTTAAAGATTAGACTAGGCTGCAAATGGAAACCTGGCCCCTGAAGTCTGAAGAACAGCAACAACACAACCTATTATTAGGCTATCTTTTAAATTATTTTTTAAATGACTAACTATTTTTAAAATGTTTTGTGTTTTGTTGCTGGAATGTGCTATATAAATAAACGTGCCTTGCCTATTACACAGAATAAGTAGGCCTATTCCTTTATACCAGTGGCTCTCAAAGTGGGGTCCGGGGACCCCCAGGGGTCCCTGTGGAGGTTCCAGGGGGTCCTCAGCAAAATCGGGGAATAATTTATTTTCACTATAAATAAATAATGCAATTACAGAATGTATGACTATTTTGGTCGTAGGTTTCACACTTTCTGTAATAAAACATCTAAAAGCAAAAATCCTGTCAGATGGGGGACCCTGGGACAAAATCTTATCAAATGGGGTCCATGGTCTAATGTGTGTCCTTGATGTGAAAAAGAGAACCATGAGAACCATTGCTTTATACTACTATTTTTGTTCTTTCTATACTTTACTTGTGTGATCTTTATGTTTTTTTTTCTATTTTTTCTTTTCCATTTATATTGTTGATCTCTGTTTGTAATTTGCAAAATTGTTAACACAGTAACACAGAAGCACCTTTCTGTTCAGTTTTTATTAATATGGTAATATAATAACAGATGCACCTTTCTGTAGTTCATTCACTACTTGAAATTTGGAACATTGTATCTAGCTCCTACTATTATGTTTTACTTTATTCTCATACTGTATGGATATTTTCTCTTACAATGTAGGCTATGTATATGTAGTATATTTGCACGATGTAATAGAGATAGATCAATAAATTAGTCGTTACATAGTTTGTCCACGAGAGAGCACTAACAGGTTTATTTTTCAACTGTAAAATGTCCCACTCTGTACGTATTTTGGTCACAATTATTTAAAAATAAAGTTTAATGGATCCTAAAATAAATGTTTGTTTATGTTATATGTTTATTAAATGACTCTACCAATATATAATACTATACATTCTTTGACCTCTTAAATATCTATGTTGGTGTCATCCTTAAAAATCTAATATTGGTCAGGCTGTAGTGAGATATATTTCACTATGTGTCTATCTTGGGCATCTTGGCACTAAAACTTCCTTTGGAATAATTCAAGATTGATCTTATCTTATGTAAGAATAACAGGGTTGTTTTCATCTCTTATAACTACCGACCTTGTTGTTGTTAAATCACAATCTCCTTAAGTAGCCACAGTCCCGCTCTGCAGGTTTGACTGAACGAGGAGGCGAGTCAACATGATCTCATTGGCGGCTCAGTGAAACTGAGCCAAGCAAAGCTCATTAAGAAACTGCTCCGAAAGGACAAAAGTAACATTAAAATCAATCCAATTCATTTATCTTCATAATTTTAGGGCCTGTGTCCATATAACTTTTTTTTTTCTGGCAGAAAAGCACTGGCAGGGTGCTGGAGAGAGCTTCATCTCAGTGTCTCATCAAAAAAAGTGCTGGCTGCATGTAGGGTTTGTTTCTATGACAACAACATTAACATTAGCTAGGTAGCTAGCTTAATGCTACGTAAACAGAGTGTTGATTACACAGCTAAAAACAAGTTTACATACAATATGCACGCTGATAAAAGCACAACACTCACCAGCAGCAGTCAGTGTCAATCTGCTCCCACAAATGGGCTTTTCTCTCTTTGAGATAGTTTCCTGAAAAGAAACGCCAGTGACGTTACCAGATACAGATTTTCAAAGAGCAGCCGCACAAAAAAGGCGGAGCGCTCTGAAAAAAGACACTGGTCCAGCACCTTTTCCCTATAAGTGGCCGCATATGCTCTCTCCTCATTGGGATCAATTGAAAAAAATGCTATATGGACACAGGCCCTTATTGGTTATATATTTTTTATGCTAAATAATTATACATGAACAATATTATGTATACTTAGGGCTGCAACTAATGATTATTTTCATTAATGATTAATCTGTCGATTGTTTTCTAGATTAATTAATCAATTAATCGTTTAGTCTATAAAATGTCAGAAAACGATGATGTCTTTAAATGTCTTGTTTTGGTCCAAAACCCGAAGACATTTAGTTTTATATGATATAAAACAAAGAAAAGCAGGAAATCTCCATATTTGAGAGGCTGAAAAATGACTTTACTGACTAACTGATTATCAAAATAGTATTTTCCTGTAGATCGACGTATCGATTAGTCGACTAATCATTTCACTTGCTGTACATCTTATTCTGTTTTCAGGTGATAATGTGTGTTTTACTCTTTTTAATGTATGCTATCTCTTATTGCCAACCCACAGAGTAATGTGAGGTTCAGGTTACTTTACTCACCTTTTAGGGGCTGGTAGTTTACAGAGTCTCTGAAGATGCTAATCAATTCATTGATTGACTCGGTGTCAAATTTAAACGCCCAGTAAACATTAGCTTTTAGTGAGTCCTCAAGGACGAAGGGTACATCAGAGGAGTCCACGTGCACAAGATCTAAGGTACAGTGGCTCCCTGTGTGCTGGAATGTTTATGTCTGCATCTGTCAAAGAGGCATAATAAGTGTTTTTTTTAGGACTGTAGAGTGATTAGGAGATGGTGTAACCATAGAGACTGTTCACAGACTCCTTCTGTATAAACCCCTTGGGCAGGACCACTAACCTTTAAACAAGTTGGCAGTGAAGCTGCAGAGTATCCCACGTTGTGACAGTGAAACTGCACCACGAGGTGAGACACATCACTGTCACTGTATTTACATATTTGTTCGGACTAATAAACAGAATGAAGGAAGGGAGAACTGCAGTGTATAAACCATAGTCCTCTTGAGATGGCCCATGCACCGGAAAAAGTAAATCTAGATATAAACTCTATCAGGAATGAATAACACTTTTAAAAATGTTATTATGTTTATTTCCTTGTGGTCTGATTGTTTTTTTTTTTCTTGTTTTTTTTTACCTGTATCTATTTTGTAGGTTTGTTTATTATTATTTCTTTTTTTGTTGTTTGTTTCCTTTGGTTGAAGGGCAAACAGCCATTCTTGGGATGAGTGAACCAGAACCAGATTGGTCGATATTCTTTAATGCACAATTAAAAAAAAAAAAACATGAGCTATGAAAATCATAATATTTTGAGATGTTTTAAGGCAACCAAACACTAGTTTCATTGATATTGCCTGGACTGGACATTACTTTTTTTTTTTTTTTTTAAACATTATTTAGGAAAATATATTTAAAAAGAGATACCTGTCTTCGCAAATGAGCCCTTCAATTATTTAATTATTTTTCAATTATTCTCTTGACTTCTCTACTCGTACATACCCAGTTGAAATTTACTTATTTGGGAAGTATGAAAGGTGGATGGAGGTTAATGTGTGTGAGGGTGGAGGAAGAAAGGGGGAGAGAGACGATGGAGGAATGAATAAATGAAGCATCAGAGAGAGAGAGAGAGTGGGTGAGTGAGAATGTAAGGGGCAGAAGAGATTTAAGTTATATATTTATGATGTATGTATATGTTATCACGGTGGTGCCTCACAAACAAAAAATGTTTAAAAATTTTTTTTTAAAAAAGGAATGAATAACACCACAATAAAATCTGCCAAGGAGAAAAGTCAGGCAGACAGTGCAAAGGCAGGTAACTCCTGCTGGATGAGGAGAGCAGGTGAGCAGCTGGTGGGGAAGGTCAGTATGAAACTGCTGTTATCAGCACTGCTTGATATTGGCAGCCATGAAAACAACAGAAAATCCACCAAAAAAATGTCAACACAGCCCACCTCGCCTTTCCCTCGACTCACTCCTCTGATGTTTATTTACAGTTCTTGGAGTTGGAAAGAGGATTAAGTAAACGCGCACACGCACATGCACACACACACACACACACAGTCTCACACACACACACAGTCACACAGTCACACCAGTGGCCTGAAGGAGACGGAGGATGGTGAGGTCACCACAGCAGTGATATGGTCTAAAGCCAGAGGGACAGTGGAGACTGTGAATGACGCACAGTAGTCAGCAGACTGTCAATATTATCTTTAATCTCTGGTAATAAACAAAATTTACTGCTGCTTGGTGATACTGACTTGCAAATGGATTCCATCAGCCCACTACTCAATGTAGATTCTCTATGTCTCTAAAATAGAATACTATTACTGTTAAAGGGATACTTCGGGGTTGTATGAGGCACTTATCCATAGTCAATGTATTACCTGCAGTCGATGGCGGTCGGCACGGCCCCAGTTTGGAGAAGCAGACAGGAGACGCTGACATGGAAGCTAAGTAATGTACTGCTTTGCACGGGTCCACACAGCAAAACTTATTTTAGCCACCTAAAAAAAGGAAAAAAATATATTTTCACTGCTTTACCTTACCGTCAGCCAGCCCTTCATGATGAGGAACTAAAGCAGTTGTATACATCTATGCTCTCTTGAAAGCCACCATTGACAAAAAACACGTATTTTACCTCGCAGAACCCAGAAGTTGTTGGTCTACCGCTGCCTCAATTAGTTCGTTTGTTTGTGTTCTTGGGTGACTTTAGTGTTTTAAAAGGGTTAGGAACAAACACAACTAACTAACTAAATGACTGACTGACTAACTAACCAATTGAGGCAGCGGTAGACCAGCAGCTCCTGTGTCCTGCAAGGTAAAATTAATGTTTTTGTCAAAGGAGTCTGTTGGCTTTGAACAGAGTGATATAACAGCTTTAATTCCCCATTGTAAAAGGTAAATCGGTCAACATATTCTAAATATAGCATACACTTAAACTGATTTGTTTAGGTGGATAAAATATGTTTTGCTGTGTGGCCCCGTCCACAGCAGTACATTGCTTAGCTTCCGTGCCGGTACTCCTCTCTGCTCCTCCAAACTGGGTGCGTGCCAACCGCCATCTATACAATGAATATAGAAGTACCTCATACACTTCAAAAGATCCAAACTATCCCTTTAAAGTGCTCAGTGTGTAGCATGTACCCACTTCTTCTGTGCTAATTTTGCTGCCCTCAAACATAACAATTTGCTCAATGGTTCAGTTATTTGTCATTCAGACATTCGCCTTGATGGGCATCTTCATACCGCATCTTTAAACTTCACACATCTGCTTAATAAAACGACACCAGGAGACTAGTTCATCATCTTTATAGATATAAATGGCTATACATGCCCAAAGCCCAGCTGTCCCAGTTGTGATATTAGACAGAGATGGAGAAGAATACTGGATTGGTTTAAGAGTGAGATTTCCCTCAGGAGCAGCAACCATCCAAATGTGTTGATCCCCCCCTCACCATAAATTACACTATCCCCTGGCCCCTGGCCACGATTAATCACATGACCACAGCAGCCAGATTAAATCTGTAGCCTTGGACTGTTCTCCTGTCTCACTCTCCCTCCCTGTCATGCACAAGGCATACAGATAATCAACAGGCACACGGCATGAGTCCTGACATCAGTTGAGCATGTAGTAACACACATGCACACTGATTACAACTATGAGTGTGACATTGTAGAAATGAGTCACTGTGTGTGTCATCATCCACACCCACCCACCCTGAACACTGTCTGTGGGCTACAGCTCAGTGCAACCTGGACGCTGCCTGTAACTCAACACTCCACTGCAGAGCTTTAATTTCTCAATGCCAGACCTGCATCGCCACGGCAACACTGGCTCCGGGCTTGGCTCAGGCGGCCCTGACACATGATATGCCTTCATATTCAACAGAAAGTGATGTAAGTTGGACAGGTATGACAAAACATATATTCCATATAGAGCTTATACATGAATGTGAATATTTTATTTGATGCTTTTCCTTGTCTTACATCATAGATAACAGAATATCTCTGGGTTTCAGACTGTCACTTAAAAAAAACATTTGAAGACATCACCTTAGGAAATAATGATGGACATTTTCACTATTTTCTGGTCTTTTATAGAACATAATGTGTATTGATTAATCAAGAAGATAATCACTATATAATACTAATACTAGATAATGAAAATAATATATATTTATATTATGGTCTTGAATAATGTTGCAAAAAACCATCTATGGGCACAAATATGATTCTCAATTTTTTTTTAAAATCCTGGCTGAAACAGAAACAACACTGTTCTCACACCTAACACCCACGCAGGCATATTTGTATTTTGTGTGTGTGTATTTTCATGTGTGTTTTTTATGGATGTGTCTGTGATATTTGTGGATGAATTCCTGTATGTATTTGTGTATGTATTCTTGTGTATTGTGAATGTATTCTTGTGGATGTATTTTGGTGCACATGTATTAGTGAATGTATCCTCATACACCCACACAAGTATTCTTGTGTATTTGTGGATGTACTTTCTTCTATCTTAACATTTTTAACAAAAGCCTCCAGTGGACAGGTGTTGCAAATTAGCGTTTTGCTTCAAACATTTAAAACAGTGCATCTAGTTCTTGTGCACAAATGTATGTTACACTTCTAATGCTACTGTGATGTCCATATAAAATAAAAGAAAATAAAAGAAACCAGGTATGATTTGTCCCTTACTGCAGGGTTGGAAACTGTTTTTGTCCACCTGCCACTGTGGCTGGTGGATTCCAAAATCTATCAGCTATTCAATAGATTACCATTGTTTTTTTGCCTGGTGAGTGAAGAAAATCTAGCAACCACTTGCATATTTTACCAGGATGGTGGCTGGTGCTAATTTCCAACCCTGCTTACCACTAAAATCCCTGTCCCTCCCAGTGAATGCAAAGGTTTAAACATTATAATGTACTGAAATATATGGTGGCATTTATAACATAAATGTGAATCACATTAATAGGCATGCCTTTAATCAGGCTAGCCTTTAATTTAAACTAACTTGGAAGGCGCAGCATTATTCCATGTGCATAGAAAGTGTTGCTAAACTAGGACACTGAATTAAATAATATAAGCAGTGGCAGAATGTCACTATGGAGAACATCCTTTTTTAATTTGGATTGTAAATGGTGAGCTAAAATTAGATCTAAGATGGCACTGGGTCCATTTCCAAACTGATTTGGGATGCATGACTATCTAATAATGGAATAATGCTGTACTGTAATACAGAGCTTTTTATAACAGTCATTTTTATTCATTTTTTTTAAGAGAGACACTACAGATAAAAACTGTTACATGAAGAAAAGCAACAGATGTTATATATGTATAGGGTCTACCTAAAGCTAATTTGCAGCACCTGTCCCTGGTTTATATGTAGGATAAGGGAAAATTTAAATACAAATTATTGATGCTAGAATGGCGAAGAAACGAAGCACAGGTCTGCATTTTAATGTACAGTGAAATAGAGCTAACAGCAGTATCTGGATGATAAAAACCTGCCTGTGAGACTTGTCAGAGAGCACTGATGTGATAAGAAGGCACACATGGACCGCTAGACATGGAAGCTGCAGAGGATGCATAAAGCATATGAATCCAACCAAGGGTAATGCAATATGTAAATGAGAGAGCAGTTGTTGAAGTGAATGTGCCTGCTGTTGATTTATAAAATTGCATGTGAAATGCACGACACACGACACACGCTATACTGTGAATGCCTGGGCTCAGTCTCAGGTCAAAGCTACAGAAGAGGAGGGTAGAAACGTGATCAAAACTGTTTTCAGTGGCAGCCATGTTGGCTCCAAAGTCCTCCCATCTGTTGCTAAGTAACAGGTGGAAACAGACTTTTTAAGAAAAAATACATACTCAGCATCACACAGTTTTAGGGTAGAGCACAGAGGTGGTGAGGTGATGGAGGTTGAGCGGAAGACAAACAGAGGGAGAGACTGGGAGTGGATGGCAGGAGCCCTGGATACTAAATGACTGCTGTTGCTGCTCGGACAGTGATTTATGGGGCAGCTTCACAGGTGTGGGGGGTGTAGGGAAGGAAAACAAGCACGGTTTCACATGAAGAGGGTGCCCAATGCAGTTCGTAGTTCTAAATCCCGGAAATAAGTTAACATTTTGGTACTTCCGGTTCCCTCGCCTCAAAGTCAATGAGTTTTTTTGAATGGGTTTTTGGTTAGACGTCTGAAATAAGGTCTGTGGTTAACACAAGCTTCAGCTATTTTAACGTTTTATTCTACAACATGAAATACGTCAGTAGGCTGGGGACGATATGAACATTTTCATGTCATGATTATCCTGGCCAAAATAATTGCGATTTACGATATTGTCCCGATAATCAACAAAATATGCTTAAAACTCTTAAAACAGCAATAAAACACACTGGAATCACATTCCGACTTTTTTCTCAAAACACAACATTTTTTTTCTCGAAACATTGCAACTTTTTTTTAAAGAAACAAATATTTTTATTGCATCACAGATAGGACACTGTAGTAAACCGCAGTCAATTTCGTGAAGATATTCACGACATTCACGATTATCACAATAATGGAAATTCATGAGGTGTCCACATAGCATTTTTTTCTGAGTGCCAGCATCTTTTTTCAATTGATCCCAATGAGGAGAGAGCGTATGCGGCCGCATGCAGGCGCCTAGAGAAAAAGTGCTGGACCCAGCATCTTTTTTCAGAGCGCATCGTCTTTTTTGTGCAGCCGCTCTGAGGGCTTCTAGTTGAAAATCTCTGAACTTTTCAGAAAGGCGGTGTGTTGTCACAGGCGCATCTTTTCAGAAGACTATCACAACAAAGAGAGAAAAGCCTGTTTGTGAGAGCACATTAATCGGACACTGACTGCTGCTGGTGTTGAGCTTTTCTCACCATGTGCGTCATAAGCTTGTTGTTATCTGTGTAATCAACCCTCTGTTTACTTCTGTAGCATTAAGCTAGCTAGTTAACGTTAATGTTGTTGTCATAGAAACAAAACAGACATGCAGCCATTGCTTTTTTTATGAGACGCTGGGATGAAGCGCTGCCCAGCTCCCTGCCAGCACTTTTCTGCCAGAAAAAAACGCTCCGTGGACACAGACCCTTATTGTCCCATCCCTATACATTGGTAAATTTCGAAGCTTTTACATGTCTTTAAAAAGGCAGTTGCTAACAAGTGGCTAAATGACACTACAGAGGTTGTCGAGGACGGCGACATGCAACCGTGGTGTAGTTCGTGTATAGCCTAACGTTAGCTTTTTACTTCTGCCGATTGCATTTACGCTTCTAAAACCATAAAAATGGTGTTCATATGGAGAAATTATCTTCCTAGACAAAATGTGTAAGTATCATAAACTTGTGTTCACCACAGAGCTTATTTTCTGTAATGATCCAAAATCCAATGGAAAAATCCCATAAGCTTTTTGTCGAAGGAACCAGGGTGATGCTAACTTTCTGGTTGGCCTCAAGGAATATATAAAAGATATATAATATGTATATTTTATATATTCCTTGGTTGGCCTACAAAAATATGTCATCCCTGGGGCTCTCTAGAGGGATATATATTTAAACAGATATTATGCCTGACAGTTGCAGAGTTAACAGAATTTTCATAGTAACGTTGTGAGTGATTGTTTGTACCGGTATGTGTTTGTACGTAGTATTACTCAACAGTAAAGTGAAGCTTTGTGCTTCTGTGCCTCCAGTCAGCAGGGTTTGACACCAGCGGCCTCCTTCTCTCCTGCCCTCCCACTGTCACCTTTATTAACAGTCTGCCAGGTGGAGACTTTCTCTCCTAAGTGTCCCACTGTAGACTCAGATTTGCTGAGGCAAGTGATGAGCGGAGGCACAAAGAGCCTGTGGGAGGGAGCAGCTCTCCCTCCTGTTAAAAAGCACTATTTACAGGTAACACACAGCAGCAATATACGTATACACTGTTTAACACACTACAATACTAAATAGTAGTACCCAAGCGTCCGCTGGTCTGCTCTGTTGCTGATATCTGTAACTATGTTGATACATGGCTGTCTTTTAGTTTACCATTCAACGGCGGGGCTTTGTTTTCTATAAATATATTTAGAAATATTATATATAATATTTGTAGTTACATAGGAAATTAATGCACAAATGGTGACAAAATCTGCTAGGTATAACTCTCCAGTTAAATGGAGACAAATTTTAGATCACATCCCCAGTCATACTTTGCACCTATTTAACAACATATGCAAAAAAAACACAAAAAAATAAAATTCTTCGATCAAAATCCAATCATGTTTTCTTCCTGTCAAACAAAATATGACGTGCTTACGTAAGCTGATACCACCCAATTTCAACCAATAATATTATGACATCCAGCCATCAATCAATCTGTAACTGGTGGTGAGGGAGGTGTGTGTGGAGCAAACAGTCCTCCGTAGCTCCGAATCGCGCAAAACTCTTAGCGCACCCACTTTTTAGCTGTCCAATCAAATACCAAGGATTTGATTTAAATGCCTCTTGTAACTGTACACCACTCAAATATTCTGTTTCACTGGGACTTTAATCGAGAGTAACATCAATCTACTTGACCTCTCTAACTCTCAACGAGAAAGCGAATAAGCGTATTTCCCAAAATGTCGAACTTTATCTTTGAGGTTTCAGCTGTATACGCTGCAGTGCATTATGCCTAGATTATTTTTAAGACAGGGAAATTACCAAACTGACAGCATGAAACTTTTCATAGCACTCGCAGTAGTTTCAATTCTGCATAGTGCGAGTGTCTCGCATATGAAACGGTGGGTTGTAAAACCTTTTAAAAAGGTCTGTGAGTGTGTGTATGGGTGTATTTGTTTCTTTGACACTATTCAAGTGTGAGACAGAGAACTTGCTGCACATTAAGTTTAGCTGCCATTTAATAACTTCTGTATAGAGAAGATAATCATGAGAGCTCCTTATTCACAAATCAATATGCTGCTCTTGGGAGGTACAGATGATCCAGACCGCATGAGAAAAAAAGACAAGGAATATAGAATAAGTAATAGACGAGTTATGGAATAAGCTCCCCGGTCTTTAGTCAAAACCCCCTTGGATCAACCTTCAAACAGCACTCCTGGGGTGTTAAACATCTGCTGAATGACTTGGCAAAATCAATGCATGGCAATCCATGGATTTGTGTTACTTAGTGAAGGTTGACAGAGCATATTTGCTTTTTTAAAGTGATGCCCTGCTTGACATTCTCACACAATTGCACACATAAACACCCAGGCCGGTCTCATTCCCTAGATTACGAAAAGTAATGCACTGGTAATTCGTACATATAACATGTGACATTTTTTCCTCTACTAATCATGCATGTAGTCGACTATGTATTTGTATACAGTGCTGTAGGTGCTGCCGTGTGGCCTTACATGTGTGTACTGTGTAGGCTGTCGCTGTGCATCTTATCACAGCAATCTCACCGAAGAGTGGAAATAGAATATTACACCATCTGTGTATGCCTACATTTATGTAAGCAAGGCATATCGAGTGCCAATCTGCTGCTTGTTGTTCTCCTCCGTGTCTTATTGTGCGGATTTGAAATAAAGTCAGATTTATAAAGATAACTGCTCAGCAAATAAACGTTTATTGGAGAGAAGAAAAACAGCAGAATGCTTCGATTTGTGCAGTAATAATTTATTGTGGCGAGACCAGAGACTTTATATGCTTGAAGGTCTCTGACCGAAAGCTCACCTTATGTGGGTGTGAAATAAACAAGATTAAGATGGGAGAAAATAGGATAAAATATCAGACAGTGACAGTGTATTCCTGTGAGTAAAGGTACAAATGCAATGGTGTAGACAAAGATTAGTCAAAGAGTGGTGATTAAAAGTAATGAAGTGTATATTACAACACTAATGTTATGGGTACTTAGTACTGCACCAAAAGCTAAAAAACAGCATCATAGTAATATCACTGTGCATCTGAGCTTTCTGTCAAAACATTAAAGTCTGAGTTGTCTATTTATGCATACTCTAATTATTGTGTATTGAAGATTGCTGGGTCATAGTCACAACCAACTGCATTATTCATATTCATACCACAAACTAACTATTAAGTGGACGTTTTAGACACAGCTTTGCTGTACAGAATAAATATTGGAATATTGGCTTTGAAATGGAGTTCAGGCTTGAATAATAATTGGACATTTTGACCTCTGTTAACAGTGTTTTCCTCTTGTGGTCAATGATTAGCTGTATCATCTAAAAATATTTTTTTCTGAGCAGCGTATAGCTGTACCCTCTTGTATCAACCTTTGTTGTTCCAAGAGTTCCCTGCAACTGATGTGTAAAGCAAAATAACTGGAAAAACAGATAAAAACACTGCTGAATGCGTTATTTGTTTTTCTCTTCAGAGTGCAAAAAACCCAAGGCTGACACAACAGCATACACAAGTTGTGCTTTGATATTCTCAAGTAATAATAGTCTGTGGTTGAGCAGCCAATTAACAGTGAACGGGGCAAACCAAACCGCAGCGAGGCCAGTCAGCCTGCATGTCACAAATGAAACACGAGAAGGGAGAGATCAGACGGTCCTGTGAAAGTCCACTAGACAGGAGTGTGCAAGCATTACCGCCTGTCTGTGTGTCTCCACTATATGTGCGTGCATCATAGAGTCCTTTGCCTTTTATTGCTATGGCTGAACTGATGCATTTCTTACATAACACATAAACTTTAAAACCCACTCCTTAATACACACATCTGATGTGCTTTAGAGAGCAACACACTCCTCTAGGAGCAGTTTTCCCGAGCCATGATGTGCAACAAGGCAACACGCATACCAACACGCCTGTTAACGCTGTGCCAGTCTGGCACTGTGGGATGTCTGAAGGTGATCCAGTATGCATGCCACGTGGGATATCAAACAGATTCATTAGGATAAATATGCAGGTAAACTCTATAAAATGCTAACATTCTGTGCAAGAAAGTGCATACTTCTGAAGTGGATAACAGACAAAGTCTGAACTAGAACACATGGCATAAGGTCAATCGTCGCTGTTGGGCAAAAACCTTGTATGTCCAAAACTGTTACTTTTCAGAAAATGAAAAAAAAGGCTCATTTGAAAACATTTCATTGAACTACCTCAGACAAAGTCAGTCTTTTAATACTTTCCATTGGTTAAATACTTGTAAAACCCACAGACAGTGAGCGAGAGCATTATGAAAAAATATTAAAATTACAGCGATGTTTCTACTTGAATATGCTGCATTCTATAGACAATGCATTTCATAGAACAAGGGAGCATTGTATGTCCTATATTGGATTGGATATCTCCACTATTCTTACCACAGGGTTTATGTAGTATGGGGGGGAAATATCTTTAATTATTACAGTAATGCCTGAGTCTCTTTCTGATTGAATCTGTGAGCCGAGTTGAGTTGTTTTGTAAATCTCAGGCCTTTCAAATTGTGGAATTTTGAGCTATTATCTATCTTACCCCCAGGTAATTTCTCTTTTATTTGATTTATATAGTGAGAATATAGTGGAAAAATACATTAAATACATTTTGCTGTGGCCTGGAGACACATCGAGCCAGCACACTACAGTGGAGACAATCTACTTTGTTCAACCAGATTTATCTCAAATGCTCAAAGTCACACCAGTGGTGTCTAAAATATTCTATACAAGTGTCAACATTTTGATTCATCATAGCACCCTCATCAGGCCAGTCAGTGCAATCAGTAAGGTTGTACTTTCTGCTTTCTACTTTAGAATTGAGGTTTCATACAGTATCAATAGTTTGCTATTTGAATCAATTTGCTATAATTTCCCCAAACTATTTAAGCTTGCATTTTTGATAAATACTGACTTTGGTTCTAACGCATTAGGGCTGCACGATTCTGGTCAAAATGAGAATCACAATTTTTTCCACTGAAAATTGAGATTGTGATTTTCTCCCACAATTCTTAGGGACACCACTGAAGTTTTTCTGGCCTTTTTGTGATGTTTCAGGTGATTGTGCTAATGCAACTTAATACAACTTTTAATACAAAAAAATACCACTTTACTGTACTTTTTTTTTGCAGTGTAAGGACAGCGTTTTTTGGGGTGGATTAATTAATTTGTTCTTCCTCACCACTGCTGGGTTTCCGTGACTCTGATACATTTTTTGTTGTTTCTAAAAAGCGTATTCTCCATTTCTTTCACCGCAGAAATTAGGCGCTTTGTTAATGCAACAGATCTCCCAACTAATATAAACCCAGCAGTGTCATTGTCACATAAAAGTAAGATCGCATGCAGGCCAGAATCAAGATCACAACCTTATTTCAATGAATAGCGCAGCGCTGACTCAGTAGGTCTTCAGCGTTTTCCTGAAAGTTTGTGGAAGACTCATTTTACGTTTTCCAATTAAAATGATGCAATTTCACATAATTTGGGTCAATTATTATTACTATGAAGAGCAGTCATTCTAAATATGCAACTCCCCAAAGCAAATATGGCCGAATCATTGTCCTTCAGAAATGAGATTGTGTACATGCCTGAATGAAGATCATGATCTTTTAATGATTAATCGTGCAGCCCTAAAGCAATTTTTAATTTTCCAAATTTCTGTTGGACAGTGTGATAACTGTACATCACTTTGGGGTCTGTTCTTACATTAACAGTAGCGTGCATCAAATACTTGCAGAAAACTTGCGCAGGGGGTTAAAACCCCACTCTGTTTAACTGCAATAGCATGCTAAAAAAGTGCTAGGCTATAATATGCAAAACTATTGAAAACGAAATGATAATGTGTATATAGGGGTGGGTGAGTGGGTGGAATACATATGTGTGTAAGAGAGAGATAGAGAGAGAGGGAGAGATTCTGCTGCACTGAGCAGATTTGCAGGGCCAAGGTGAAGGTCACAGCAGGCGTACTTCCTGCCAGAGGCAGAGGTAACCTGAACCAACAACTGCAACACAAGAGAGCCCTCACAATCTCCAGCCTGGGTGTGAAATAAAAAAAAATAAAAAAAAATGCTTGCCCTTGTGCTGGTGTGAATGGAGATCTGTGAAAACAAATGCAGGTATCATGCACGCAAGGGAAATTTTATGTTGTCTTCAAACTGTCCACAGATTTCTACATAATGATAGTATCAGTAGTTGACACTGTGCAAAGTGATACCTTTGGTAAATTATAATTAATCAATGTGCCAATTAAGTCATGAAATAATCATAATTAAACCTCAAATATATATCACCTTTTTCGATACAGACCACACAGACAACATTAAGTTCCTCGTCTGTGTGCAAAGTGGCAGCATCATTCAGAGTGATGCATCATGCGCAGTAAAATATTAACATACTCTGCGTGCACTGCTGCTATTAAATAGCTATTTCATGTGCTTTCATCTAAAAGGTAAAACCTTGGGAGAGGGCATAAGCAGTTTACTTTGATAGACTGGTTCTAATAAACATTTCGGTGGAGTAAAATGACCCACTTAGGAAGGGAGAGAAAGTGTGTGAGATCAGAGATAAAACATTTTCAGCAGTGATGGAATCAGCTCAGAAATATAACTCATACAGTATCTCTTTCAAACTGTAATGTCATGTTCACACCAGGTGCAAATAAATTCATTTGCATATAAACTGATCGTAAAAGAGACGCAATTAGACGCGAGTTCCGGTCGGGCAACGCGAATGACGCTGTGCGATGACGCGAATTCGCTCATTCACTCGAGTTGAAAAATCTGAACTTCCACGACGAACGACGCGAGTAATTGCATGAATGAAGTGAGTCAAAACAAAAGATTCCAGCGTGCAAACTCGCGCAAATTAAGTGAGTAGATTATTTTATTCGTGCCTGGTGTGAACACACTGTAACTTGGTTTCAGTGAGTTTGCTCCATTGTTGATATGAAGAGCCGGGTATTTTAGAGTCAGAGACAGAAAGGAGGATGACAGTTTGCCTAAAGCTAGTGAGGCACCAAATTGTAATCAATCTCAAGCATTAAAACACAAAACATGTAAAAGTAACTGAGGTCAGCTCAAGTATTTCTATTTCCACATTTAACCTGGCATTCCCACAAACACCATCCATCCATCTATCCATCTATCATCCATCCATCTTTCTCTAAATTCTCTAGCTACATACTCAGGTCAGATTCAGCCCTGATGTATTTTATCGCAGAGACTTCTTCCAGCTCGTTCTTACAGTGCGTTCACACCGAACGAGTTCCATGTGAACTACGCAGTGTGATTAGATACAAAGATAATGGAGAGACGTGAATAGACGTGAATTGGCGGTGGGCTGTGTATTTATATTGTTCATACCGCTGTAGTAGCAGCAGTCATCATGCCGTGAGCGATCCGAACTCCATTCATGCTGTAGTCATTTCGGCGTACTTTTGATCCGTTTATTGTAATTAAAAAACATAATCTGTCCCTCCAGTCGTGCTGACCAGATGTAATATTACTCAGGGGATCTTATGTGCTCCCAAAGCTGGAGGGTGTAATCAAGCAAGGCATTGGTATTCAACTGAGGATCTACTCTCAAATGCCCAAACCACATCAGCTTTTTCCTCTCTGTGGAAAAGCATCTGCTCCACAACAAGGTTCCACTGAATCACAGAACCTCAACTCTAATAAACCAAGAGAGAGCAGTCATCCTGCTGACCCACATATCCTGCTTGACAAGTAATTACAAAGACACACATAACTATTAACAGATTTTTAAAAACGAAATAAAAATTAAACACTGTCAATATGCGACAGACAATCGATGAGTGGCAGATACAGTGCGATGTACAAAATGAATAAAAGTCTAATGCCGTCAAATGGGACGGATGGTAAAGATGGGAAAGATTCCTGTGTTTATGACACGCAGGCGTTCACACCATCACACAACTGAAGACTGGTATGATTACAGAGTTGGTTGTGTGAGGGTTAAAAATAATGTGCATTGACAATATAAGTATAAGTATATAAGTACTATACATATACTTATTTTTTGTATGATGTAATGTTTTTAAATGAACAGTGTTTTCTGTCTTTTAGGATGTAATGTTTATTCTCTGTATTTTGTAATCCTAATCTGATATCATAATACATTTATGGATTTACCTGCCCAGGGGCTGCTGATGGAATTTAGCTATCTAGCTAACTCTCAATGACTATCCATTGTCCCTGTCGAATAAACAAATAAAATAAAATAAATATAGCACTACTGTACATACATTAAATTAACCCTTACACATACAGACTTTGGCTGACATGAGGCAAGCAATGTTTGTTTGGATTTCTGGCACTTTTGCGTTATTAAAAGAATACTTCATCCCCAAAATGATAATTTATATAACAATTACTCAACCCGTGTTACTTGGAATTTGGGAAGAAAACTCTGTTTTTCTCGCATGCCTCCACGGTGAACGAAAAATCCAACACAAACACAGGCGACGAGTACATAGCGAGTATAGCGTGCCTGCGCAAGAATGAGACTGTTTATGTGGAAATGTTTTAAATAGTAAGGTTTCAACGAAAACGCTGGGAAGTACTGAGCATTGGACTGGATGAATGAGTTGGATTGTACTGCACGAGTTGTGTGAGAGTTTGTAAATGGATGTTTTGACATAGTTTCACGCAGCCCCCTATTACTTCAATTCATTAAGTATTTTCTCAGTTTTCGGATTCTTCGTTCACCGTGGAGGCAAGCAAGAAAAACAATTTTTTCTTCATGAATTCAAGGTAACACAGGGTGAGTAATTGATGTACAAATGATAGTATTGGGGGTGAAGTATTACTTTAAGTCGAACATATCAGAGCATTCAAAAGTTGTTAGTGATGTGAACACTAACAAGTTGTAAACTGGTAATTACGATAACTCTAATATGACATGAACGTGGCATAAGCCCAATCCAAAAGAAAACAACTGCATTTAAGTGGAGCAAAGAGGAGAGACAGTGAATAAATGAGACGTCTGTCAGTACAGGTGTCAGCCATCTCACTGATGGACTTCCTGACAACCTCAGCACACAGGACCGAGCTGTCCCAACTCTTTCTCTCACTCATGTATAAGCTCCTTAGATACCTGGAAATCTCTTCTCAGGGTAGCTGCTGGAAGACTATCGTGAAATTTCCAAGGCCTGGTGCCATTTCTCCTCCTGACAGCATCTCACACAGCTGCAAACAACCCCACCACATATCGGAGAGATTATAGTCAAGCCAGAACATCATCCACAAATAGCAGGGATGCCACGGTAATGTCACATATCCCCAGATGTCAATTGAGCCCCCTTGTCAAAACTCCCCTGCCCAGATGTGTTTGACTTCATGTTAAGAAAGCAAACATGGCTGTCATTTTGTGTGATATGGAATGACTCGAGTATGTGGAAAACAGATTAGAAAATTCCTGAACACATCACTGATCCAGTCTACCACAACGAGCAAAGAAGACAAATTTAAAACACTCCTCAACCTAAAGGAATAATTTGACATTTTGGGAAATATGCTTATTAGCGTTCTTGCCGAGAGTTAGATGAGAAGATCGAGACCACTCTCATGTTTGGATGGTAAATACGAAGGCTACTGCCAAGAGCCGATTAACTTAGCTTAGCATAAAGACTGGAAACGGAGGGAAACAGCTAGCCTAGCTCTGTCAAAAGGTAATAAAATCTCACAAATTAATATGTTATATCTTGTTCGTTCAATCTGTGTAAAAATGACCAGTTGTGGTTTCAGAGAGGTTATATGCTAGACTATTTCTTGGGTGGGCTGTTGACATCCTAAAGTCTCCACTTGTTGCCTGGCAACCTCACTTTTGCTCTGCTAATCGGCTGCTGGCTTCATAGTCACCACACAATCATGAGAGTGGTATCTTCTCATCGAACTCTCGCCAAGAAAGTTAATGTATTTTCTAAAATGTCCAACTATTCCTTTAATCCAGAGATCAATCCATAATAGGACTGTCAAAACTGGCCAAAAATTACCATGTGAATATTCCTTAAAAAACACATGGGTTCAAACTATTCGAATATCTATTTTTGCGCATTATGTCCATAAGACGGCAAACTAATACAATGAGAGATAACTACTTCTATAGGTGTATTTATTTCAAACTTTGCTGATTTTCTACCCGCTCTGTGTCACTGCAGCACGGGCAGTTACATGCAGATGAACGACGAGTTCCTCGTTCACCCGCCAGCAAAAAAGTCAGCTGGGTTATCCTGCGGTACTGCCCTCGCTGCAGTGACACAGAGCTGGTTGAAAATCGACAAAGCTTCACTTTAAAAGATCTACATACATTGCAAAATAAGCAAGTAAAATATGTTTTAAAATATAACTATACTGTAAAACTTAATTTAAAGACCATAGACCTCTCTCACACACTCACTTTTTAGATTGCTCAGAGTGCAATTCTCTCTTTCTGCAGCAGAGTTCTCACACTACAGTTGTTGTTGAATTATTCCTTGTTTAGCCTAACGTTACATTTAATTTTCAATCAATGAAAGTGACATTGTGCGACTCCCATCATGCAGTGCAGCAGCCCAGGCCTACGCAAGAACGTACAAGGCAGTTCTGCGGTCGTGCTTTTTTTTGGTTTTTTTTCCACAATCAAATATTAATTTTCATAATCAAATGTTGTTGTTGTTTTTTTTTAACAATATATTCAAATTCAGAACATTCAGCCCTAATCCGTAATGTAAATAGTTGCAGCCCTTCCCTGTTGTGTTGTCCTTACTGGAGGGTATCGGCTTCTTTATCATCATTGAGGTCATCAGCATAAAGTTTTGGAGTGACAGATTACTGCTGAAATCATAAATGACCCAAGGTAAATTAGCGGGCCTTTTCAGTCTGGGATTTTGACTGTGGAGTGACTCATGTTGTATGTTCCTGCCCTACGGAGGCGCGCACAGCAACAGTCAGAAACACTTTAACCAAATGGCGCACTTCTGTGTAAAACTCCAGTCAGCTTGTCCCCTGCTCTCGTTGCCTCTTAAAGTAGAGATCTACAACAGTAACACAAACTGGCAGATTAGTCTCAACAGTTTAGAATTTGCCACAATAATGATAGCCTCAACCTTCCTGCTATTTGGCCTTGGCAAGCAAGAGAAAATTCATAAAATAAGCAACCTTATACAAACCGAGAATATTTTCAAAACTATTCAGATTTTAATGTAAGCTTTGGGCATTCCTTTTTCACAACACGACTGTCTATTGCTACCATATAAAGAACGGACAGAGTTAGAGTGACGTCACCCATTGGTTTGTGGACTCCCGTTTTGAAGCTATGAGTTTGGAATTTGGCCGTCGCCATCGCGCGCCCTGTTGACTTTTTTGGAG
>JAOVVB010239517.1:0-22359 GCA_028570985.1 Heterobranchus longifilis | reverse complement strand
CAAGACATCTGAAATCCATAATTTGTCAGATAACAATTAAGTGATTATTGGTAATTACTTTTTTCTCTATTTTATTGTTGGAATAAAGATTGAAAAACAATCCTCAGATTTTGAAACATGCTTACCAGATGGTATTTACAACACATCTGGGATTTGTACCAGTGGACCAGACATCTTTTGGGGGAATTTCCAGGACAATAAGTTAAAAAAAGAATATAAGGAAGTACACATTATCCTCAACCTGATAGCAGAGTCACACACTATACTACAGTTGTCCAGTTGAGCCAAAATTGCCACAGTTCATTGAAAAAAGAATGTTTGCTAGTAATGGTAATACATAGGGCTGCTTATCACTTAGATTTGATCTATTCTTACTAATTTGAGCTCTTATTGAATCCTAGTTTTGATATTTTTTAGTACAAACAGAAAAAAATGTTTTGGCTTCCATTAAGAGTACTTTTTTCATAAATTGAGATATTTTGTGATTCCCTTTTTTCTGGTAACATCTTAAAATCCACATGCCCACTGACGATTAGGGGTTAGGCCAAAACAATGTTGACGTTTAGGTTGTGTTTCAGCCATATGCTAAACGAGCACTTTTTCTGAAACAGATGTTGCCTTTCAAATAAAGAATCATCCATGCATTTTGGCCTTACAACTGGCCTACCCTGAATCCGCCGCCGGGGAGGTGGGTGTTAACTGTAATGTTAGCTGATTCTGGAACATTATCACTGTGCATGGGGTCATGAAAAACCTGTATTCTTGTACCTCTTGCAGAAAAATATAAAATGTGTGTAAAATTCTAATTCCAAAGCATATTTTGATATGCAGTCCTAATCTGTTAGGGACTCAAGTGGTAACTGGCCAACAGCTGAAGTTTTATTGCAATTTCCACCTAAATTTGTAGGATTACTTTAACACCTAGTAAATTATACAGGTGCACAGTTATCATTATATACGATATATTTTTATCCAAGGATGGCGAGGGCATGAGCCACCCTGCTCTGCATCTGATTGGCTTACCCTTATAGTCTTACCCTAAACATTACCAATCAAACTCCTAATGTCTAAACCTAACCACCCCAATGAAGGCAATGATTACTAGCCAATCAGTAGGGCAGGTCATGACTTTGTCATCCTAGGAAAAACAATTGGCATACAGTTGCAGGTTAAAAGTGAGGTCATTATCTGTTTCACTCAAGCCACTGTGGAAAAGAATGTTAGCTATTTCTGTAAAAAGGTGGGAAGACAATACCATCTGAGACAACCTGTTTAATAGTATTTAAGCATGGTTGCAGCTTGTGGTTAAATTTATCATGATACCTGCCATTGTAATTATTTTTGGATAAAAGCAATGTGACAGAGACGATATAATCACAACTGTTTTGTAAATGACACATCTGGGTATGCTGTTTTTCCAGGTCTGTAGCTGCTGTCAGGTTTGGGGGAATTAGAGAGAAACCGATGGGGTTTGGGGTCGAGGTCGGGAATGGGAATGTTGGTGGGGAACTCTGGGTTTGAGATATTTCGAGGTCGGGACATTTACATTGGGTGGGGTTGGGTAGGTGTGCTAGCAGTGAGTCATTTTGACTCCCAGCACCACTGTGGCAAAGCAGGAGGCCGGGGTCACAGTGCTCTGACCCCACTCCAAGGGACAAAGGGGCTCTCTCTCTTCTTAGTGTCTTAAAGTGGAAATCAACCCTGAAACAGAAACCACATCAGGTATTCTCATTTTCCTGGACAGTTTTGGAAGCATTAGACTAGATACAGTATTCAAATTGTTTGACATCTTCTGGGAGTTGACATTAGACAAATATCAAAAATATCCTAAACCATTATGATGAAATGATGAATATATTATGATTTGCGTCTGTTCTTATCTGGAAATGTCTCAGACAACAAGCCTAACTGTGACAATTTCAATAATGCTTTTTAGTAGTTTTTGGCCCCATTGTGATGACCAAAAACTACAACAGGTCTTTCGAAATGGATGCAAAAACCATGTTAGGACAAACAATAAACAAATTATCTTTTAAAAAAAACTATTTACACATTTTTTGAGAGCAGAGCGTGAGAGCTGTGTGTGAGAGCAGTGTAGCTTTTCATGATCAATAAATGGAGCTTCTATCCAGAAAAGGGTTATTTTTCAATGTCTGGGTCTACTGTATCTTTAAGAGAGTGGCCAATAAAGTAATATTTTTGAATTTTTGTTTGTCAAGCTTAATGCTTGCTGTGAGGAATTAAACAAAATGACAATTTAATTTCACACTTTGGATATTTCCACCACTCTGATAGTTGTGGCTGTGGTTTCAGTGAGGCACTTTACAGTTAAACTGTCCAGGCTTAAGAATTAACATGTGGATTCTGTTTTAGGGTTGGTGTCCCCTTTAATTTTATATTTGTGTCTATTCATATAATTTGGTAATGTTTGATTGGTTAAGAGGTCTTTTTTTTAATTGAAAACATCTGGGGTTTTTTTCATTACCATGGTGAATTAATGAATTTCAGGATAGCAAGTTGACACAATTTGCTGTCACGAATGGTTGTGGTTTGCTGTCAGTTGTATTGTTTAAGTTATGTCTGTGCAAACCAATTTCTTTGCTGCAGTTACACTTTGCAGCACATATAAATCTTAATTTTGTCTTATTTTGTTTGAGAGGAACAAATCTATGAACTTACATGCCTTAAATATCAAGTGAAGTCTGTTAACTGAATCTCGCTCTCTGGCTGGATACAATGTGTTCTAGTTTTTACTGGTGCTTCGCTGTTAGATTATACTAGTCCAGACCTGTATTCATAAAGCCTCTGAAGACAGGAGCCACCAGGCCAGAGAACAATTCAATTTTCAGTTTGTATTTCTTATTATAGCTGTCTTTTAACCTTATAATAAGAGTGAAACTATTTTATTACCAATTGCTATAATATCAGAGCTAAATCTAGTGTTATTAACCCTGTTGGCATTTTAGGAAAGTATAATTTTTTCTTTGTTTTTCTTAAACTTTGTACAATAAAACTGCGAGCTGTCATCTTGATTCAGATTGATATGATAGATATGGAAACACAAAAATGTGTGGATTTTTACCATGGCTACAGAAAATACTCCTTTCTGTTTGGCTTTGAAAAATTGGATTATGATTTTAACACAGCTTTCTCTTTTTGTTTGCAGTAACTGGCCATCATATAAACCTAATGATGCTCTGTGTCTTTTGGGGGCCCTTTGCTTCTGTAGGATATTATGTGGTTACCTCTTATCAAATATCAGCTGCATCTTTAGTAAGGCTAGCGGACCTTTACACCATGTGAATTTAAACTCAGTAAACAAACAGTGTTTATCGGAAGCTGTTACTAATATACTGTACGTCGGGTGGCTGGGGAATCACTGGCTCCAGCTCTGAATGTCACAGATACTGCAGATATTGTATTCTACCAGTAATTACTTGTCACTAGATCTCATAGTATTGATCTCCGTTCATCTTGTAGGTCACATAAGAAATCAAATTCCACCATGACTGCAAATGCAAGCTTGTTTAGTTTCACAATACCAGCCAAATATTCACAATTTAATAAACTTTGTTCAGCTATTTGTACACCTGATTGGATGGTTGTCAAATTTCTTAAGATATCCAACTAAATCCATTTCTGAAAAACAAATCTAAGTTAGGCCATAGAAAAAGATGAAATATTTTTTATTATTTCATTTAATATAATATAATTTATAGCATCTAGTTTAAGTAGTTTAAACATAAACTCCCTGATAATTTATCTTAAACTGTGACAATTAAGAAAAGATGTGGTGTCAGATAAAAAGGAGTTCCAGTCAAAAGTTTAAAAATAGTTCTAAGGCCTAGTCCACATGTACACAGGTATTTTTGAAAACAGGGTTTTTCCCTCCTTCGTTATCAAAAAAAAATCCTGTCCACACAAGCACTGCTTTAAAGAAAAATCTATGTCCCAATGTAAACGCAAAAACAAAATTGAAGTGCTGTCAAGAGCCAAACCACCAGGTGGCGAGATAACCGTAACTCTGAAGCCATGTTGGCCAATCAGAAGCCTGGAAAAAAAAAGCTGTTACCAGAAGGCTGCAACAGTGCATTGATCTCTCTGTAGCGCATTCTGTTCCTCAATATAGTGGAAGAGTCACTACATTTTTATGTAAAAAGGGTTAGAACCAGCACTATTTTTGGCCACATCTGCCATTGCACGAAATGTCGCCTATTTTTTACGTCTCTCAAAGGAGATAACGGTGCACACTCAAACAATTCAGTTTTCTCTGTCTACACAGCAACAGTGAAAACAGCCTTTCTGAAAATCTTATCCTTGGCCAGAGATTTTTTTTTTTTTTTTTTTCAAACAGTTTGCATGTGGACTAGGCCTAAATCTGTGCTCAAGGTGTATTAACCTACAGGTAACCATAGCAACAACACATACTGTTAGCTAGATTACTTATGAACTCTCTCTGGTGAAACTAATCTAACAACAGGTAAAACTGATCACAAAAAAATATGATGACGTAAACACAGCTCCTTTTTAATTTATTTAGGTTACCATGCCATATGCACGATAATACACTCCAAAGTGTTCTGATATAGAAAATAATGAACTCTGCTTTGCCTCCAAATTGTGTATTATTTTCTGGTATCGAGATTCACCACACCACACTTACAAAGTGTCCAATAGTGCCTGCAAATCCCTAACTTTACTTGCGGCACACTGTTGAAGTTTTGAAACTGAAACGTGGACTGGCAGTGAGTGGGCTATTGGGAATAAAGAATCAGGGAGTGAATCTTTAAATTGTTAAGATGTTATAAAGGATTTTCAAAATAGTCAAAATGGCTTTGTGAGGCTCGTCTTTACCACATAAAGTGTCTTTAAACCATACCGCTGGCATCCTTGATGATCAAGTCTGTGTCTTCTGTTCTGAGATAGTTTTATGAATACTGGTCATCTTTTGTACAACCTAGCAGACTTTGTGTAGGAAAAATAGCCGGAAGATCAAGGACACTGGCTTCGACATGATTCACCTTTATGAAGACATGCTATAACGCAGCTGTGAGGCTCTTTGTGCTTAACTGTCACTGTTAAAACTGAAGATGCTATGATATTTTGTATTAATGTTTGGTGTTTTTTGTAGCACAAAACTACATATAAAGAGGACTCCAAGAGGGTGAAATCCTTCTGTTTAACAATGCAGAGTGAGCATTAATTATACTGTCTGTTAGCTCTGTATAAACATATTACACTTATGTAAAAGTATCTGATCATCATTTAACATCTGACCTCTTTCTCTTGTTATTCTTGGTGTATAAATAAAAGATATTTCTCGCCAACCATAATGGTACGTATTGTTACCTCCGTGCATCCGAACGCAGGGAGTTTCCTTTCATTCGTTTACATTTTACAGACCACATGAATGTCAAATAAAAAAACCTGTTGAAAATCCAAATCCAGAAAGAAAAAAACATACAATGTTGATGTTGTTATTACTATTATTGCTATCAAAAGAGAAAAAAACAGTGTTGCATTAGTGTTTTTTTGCTGTGTGGGAGACTGTCTGGTATGTATCTGTGTATTACTTGTGGACTGCATTTTGCTCACTGCCTGAGTTATGAAATGAAACAGTTCTTTGGGCTGAAAAATGAGACATTTTTGCCATTGTTGCTGTCAAGGCCCCACTTTTAAACTTCTCCTCACATTTTGTTCAACCACAAATCCACTCACACAATTTGGCTTCGATCACAAAACTTGAACTTCTTATCTCGCGCTGGGGTCGGGACTAGGTAAGAGCATCAGCTAAATGCTAAAATGTGATGTAATATATTTCGGTTTAAATATGAACTGATGCTATCTAGTCACAATTTGCTATAAGTGGGATTTGAATATTGGTTGGGGGGTCAGGTGACAGAGCTGTTTGTATCACATGACTCTGGCTGTAGCTACATAAACGTATGTGTTCCTGTTCTGCAGAGGGCAGACTGGACTACCATGCTAGCTGGCTTGTTGTCAATGCATAGAGACTTTTTTTGCTGAAGCTTGAATTTTAAATTGTATATTTTTCTCTGCATATGAAATAAATAAATAAATGATGGCCATGTATGACTCATATTTTTGTTGTTGTGACTGTTTATCAGGTGGATTCCAAGGCCTCGTCCACACATGCAGGTATGTTTTAAAACAAAGCATTTTCTACGTGCTTTGGCCTTTTTTAATCCACACAGGTCACTGAAAACTGATCTTCTGGGAAACTCCAGGCAGGGTGAAGTGTTTCAGAAACACGGTTTTCAGTGTTGCTGTGTTTTTGGCTTTTAATGTCAGCGTGTGCGCCATTATGTCCTTTGGGAGGCATTACAAATAAGGCATTTCGTGCTATGGTGGACGTAGCTAAATTAGCAGCCTGTCCTCCAAAAAACGTCCCCATAGGTTGTTTGTACAGCGAGCTTACAGTATTATGACCTGTAGTTACGTTTTAAAGTTAAGTGCCCTCTAGTGGTCGTGTATTGATGTTTTATTGTGAGGCGTCTCCCTCTAGTATTCGTTGATGTTATGGCACCAAAAAGCCATAAGTAATGTTACGGTGTATTTAGAGGGGTGGTAGTAGGCGGTATGACCATATATGGTCATATGGTTTGGAGGACTTGTTGGCAAATTAGTGCTTTATTGAGAAACTTTTACTATTACATTGTTCAGTTATTCCATCGAGTACACTGTATGTATTTTCATTGTGAGCATACCTTGTAGGAAAGTTTGTCTGAGTGGTTGTTATGTGTTCTTTCTGTTCAGCAATTCCTTTTTATAAATTGTTGAGACAATGAGCTGTCAGACACGTATCGAAGTGGACGGACAAATACAAAGACGGAGGAGGACCTACTACAGAAGCTTGTGTGGGAGATCCAGATCAATCAAACCTGTTTATAGTTACGGACAGTTACGGACAACCATCACAGAAACACATCAGACATCAATCTTAGTTACATAAAGCAGAGCCCTTAGCATGAATATCCATTTTAGAATGAGTCAAACAATAGGCAGTATGTTCTGATTTAATATTGATAATCTGCAGTGTCTCCCACATTGCACACACAGAAGAACCACGGCAACAATTCGTTTGTTGATCCAACATTAAAAATGGATTGACACAGAACTCAACATCATTTCTATCAATGTGAAAAGAATGTGTATAATCTGAGTTCTGTGTGTTTAAACATCTTCTGTCAATATACATTTGGAGACAGTAGTAGCTCAGTGAGCATGTGAATTTACCTCTGTATTATAAAGCTGTCTATAGTAATGGCTCTTTGTGAAGGGAAATCAATTCCTTTATCTTCTTGAAAAGTCCTTGATCCCTGCAGGCATCAAACTTACGACAGCATACAATTTGATAATACGACCATCAGGAGCGTTTCTTAAATTAGTACACTTACTGGTGGCAGAAGATCAACCTGTTCTCATCCCTAAACATAATAGTCTCAGTTTTAAGCACATGGTTAACATTGCAACACTTTGGTTGCAGTTTGGTTATGGTTAGGCAACAAAACTACTTGGTTAAAGTTAGAAAAAGATCATGGTTTCTTAATACTCTGTCATAATTACTACAGACACTAAAGGGTGCCACCTACCAAAAAATGTAGATATGGGTCATAATGAGCGGCTTGTACAAATGACCTCTGGGGTCATTTTTTGTTGGAGGACACTCTAGAGAGAGAAGTTTCACTATGATGGTTGTTTCCATCCTGACACATTTACAGATGTACTCTATACTCAACAGTGCACATTTCTGTAGAATGACCCCACAGAGGGATAATGGTGTTTATGCCATGGGTATATACCCATCTCTGGGCAGTGGGATTTACCGTATATCTATCTACAGTAAAAAAAAAATAGCCACATATCAGTGTACATCTTGCAGAGCAATACTGCAGGCAGTCAAGTTAGAGTCTTTAATTTAATCCGTGGCACTAGCTGCGCGAAAGAGACTTTTGTTCCCTGACTTTAGCCTTTAAGGTATCGCCAACCTCAGGACAAACTCAGGGAGCAAATGTCCCTTCACTTTCTGTCGTTCCATTTTGTCAACAAAAAAAACTCACAACTGACAACAGTTAGAAGCTAGATGGAGAAGCATCTCCTGAAGGACAATGTGAAAAAATTGTCAAATAAAGTATAAAGTGAGAGTTTTTCATAAAATTGACCTTTTCAAATAGTTTTTCAGAGTTCCTGGTCATTGATTTCGAAGTAGTTGTGAGAGGAAAAAAGGTTAAAGCAATTTCCCCCCACATCGCCCTTTCAGCACTGAAGGTCATCTGCTCCCCGCCTTTAGATCTGTCCTGTATTTGCAGCACAGTGGATACTGTACAGAGCTGCTTCTTATGTGATGAGTATAGTTTGCTGCTTCTGACTCAAAACTGGCAGTCTGAAAACATCTTGGTTGCTTTGTCAATCTATGAAACAGACATCTTACTGACATTACTGAGCAAGTCAACAGAAGACTTGCTGTGGATATCCGAGGTTAGGACAAATCCTAATAACGATCATGACCCTTGTCCTTTTGCACACCACCATTTTCAGGTCAAATCTGGACCCTGAAAAACACTTTAGTCCTTAACTAAAGACAACAACTGGTCAGATTTCCATGACTTTTACTTTGGATCATCATGCTCCCCACAGGAAGATCCCAGTGACCCCCTGTTCCTGGAGTCTCGGCCGTCTACAGGAGACATCCAGAGTTCATTAGCTTTCTAAAAAACTGATACCAGGTGTATCCCAGTCTCTTCATGTCTGCCTGGAGATCCTGTCACCAGGTGTTCTTTGAACATCCTCTTTTCTTCTTTCCAGAAAGGTGATCAGTCCTGAGGCTTCCAGGGACTCCTGGCTTCATAAGTCTTCAAGCTGAAGAACTTTTCTCTCCCAGGACAAAGTTCTGTTGTTGTTCGCTTGTCTTTTGGTCACACTTGTTTCTTTTCAATGTGATTTTTGTGATCAGATGCTTCAGATCAGAACTCAGATGTGTCCACATGTGTGTGTCCACATTTGACACTTATTGTGGATCCCACATGCTTTCTTGACCCGCCCTTGCGTAGCATTCAAGTGCTAGGATTGACCAGACACAGATGCAAGGTACTGGTACCTGATTTGTTCAGGTTTAACCCCCTGCCCAATGGGTCTATCCTAACCTTAACCATTCCAGGTCCCTTAACCAATCGGGCTACTAGGCAGGGCGGGTCTTGCCAAGAAAGCAGGTAGGATCCATAATTACACGTCCTGGCATGATCGGATGATAAAAGATGTTAAAATGACAAGTGTAACCGAGGCCTATATTTCTGTAGCAAGTGAGGTTTTTATGAGGCAGGGTGCCTATAGGGGTCATGTTCCACTGTACTTTAAGGTTACGTTTTTAGTTTCCTCAGTTATTGTGTTTCCTGTTTTATTTTGGTATTCGCCTTCTCTCTCATTTTTGGTAACTTCCTGCCCTCATGTGTTTCCCTCTGTGTGATTGTCTGCCCCACCCTGATGTGTTTCACCTGTTCCTCATCAGCGCTCCTGTCACCTGTCCCTTGTTATCACCCTCCTTTCCCTGTGTATTTAGTCTTGGTGTTCCCTTTTCTCACTGTTGGATCATCTGCTTTCGTTCCTGGTTCCTCGTGCCGGTTTGTTCTGGTGTTTTAGTGTTTCCACTTTTCAACTTTCGTTATTCACAGGGAAATACAGACCATTATGTTAAAACCTCAAGGGATACGGCTGGTGATATTCTACACTATATTTTTTCGGTATGGTAAACAAAGTCCATGAAAACACCCATACCAACAGTGTGTTCTCTCAATACTTTCTGTTTGACCAGTCAGAGGCATCCCTTCTATTCCAAATGTTATTCCCGTCAAAAGTACATACAGCAACTGTGTTTTAATACAAACATATCTCTTTTGTCCACCTGTCCTTTGTCTCTTTCTGTCCCTCGTCATCTCTCCTCAGTTGCATTTATTTTAATTAATTTGGATAACAAATAAACACAAACTACCTGTCTGAAGTGCCCTGTGAGGACAAGGAAAAGTCCTTGCATCTATTAATCCACCTCCCCCCATTTATCTACCTCACCATCTATCTCTTATTCTGTCTCCTCGTCTCTGCCTTTCATTATACAACACCTCAGCGCTGTCCTTTTTAACCTCTCTCCACACACACACACACACACACACACCTCCCAAATCTGCTCTCACGACTCTCCGAAACTTCTCTTGCCTACTCCCCTCTTCTTCTTGATTGTTTTTTTACCTACTTCTTCTCTCGACTGTAAAAGCTTTTTATCTTTGTTTTAATAAATGACAAACCCTTTCTCTGTGCACTCTTGGCTCTGTTTTACCTCCCACTCTCCTTTGCATCTACCTGTCTGCATTCAGCAGACGCTTTTATCCAAAGTGCCTGTTTTGAGCTTATGCTTTATGAATATTGTAACTCTTCTGAAAATAGACCATATATATACTATCTTAACTTGCCATTTGGTTGCAGCTTTTCATCCAAACATCCTCAAATGCTGCTAACTCATGTCTAGCACATTTGGGGCCTTTTTTGGTGATATATTTACCATTTTAACACTCCAACACACGAGGAGACTCTCGGGCAGTTGTATGAGTGCAGTCGAGTTCTGCTTTTTAGCCTGAGGAACGGATTTCACTTAGTGTTCCCTAATTGATGATTTTCATTGTCAGCTTTAGGTGGTGTAATGAAGTGCTCTAATGCTGAAGAGCAGCAGAAGCACCTGCAACAGCAAAGCAGAACAAAGAATAGTTGCAACTGATTGAGTATTCGTTACTTGCTCTGTTCTCACTTTTATATAAAATATCTGGGTGTAATGACCGAAAAGAGTAAACCCACATCTTGCTTCGCTGCTGTTCTTCTGTACATGTCTCTGTTAAACCTTACACACATAAATTAAGCACTAAATGAAGTTATCTAATTGAGACAAAGCCAGGCCAAAGCCTGTGTCAAACCTAGGTGATGTTATATGACTCCTATTGACTCCTCAGTTTTAAAAGGTTTTTCATTGAAGAGACAAAATATAGACTGTATATAACTATGAACGCCACATCTCCACTTCCTCCCACTGTACAAAAATGAAGCCAAAATATGCCAGATATGCCATTTTGCTCATTTGGAGCCAGAGTCTGCAGAGTAGTGATTGGGCGGTGGAGTCTGCCCGAGCAAATGCAAGTAAATCACAGCAGTCAATAATGACGTTACACTCCATTTTATAAAATTAAATAACTAATAAAGTCCAAACTTCACCAATCCGCTAACATGGAGAGGAGGAATTTATGACATATACTGCAGCGGGCCATCTTTATATACAGTTTCTGGTAACATTGCTCATTCTCAAAAGTTGTGTCAATTCACACTCTAAAAGCTGCATTATTGGATTTTATTAAGCACTTGTGGGTAGAAAAACAAGCTGAAAAACACAAAATCCTGACATTCACGCTTACTTAAACTTTTCAGATGTTAGCAGATGATTGCCTATTTATACATCCAGTGGACATGGAGCTGTATGCTGTATTATCATCCCATTGAAGTGGTGGTTGTCACTCTCTGATAAATAAGTCCAACATTCACTCTTCTTTTCTCTCTGTTTTGGTCTTCAACAACTCTTGAGGAAATATCTGTCTCTTTAGCTGCTAAATGTTCCACTTTGTTCACCAGCTATTTGCAAACTTTGTCTGCTGTTTGGGCAGGTAGTAAAATGGTCTTAACAGAGCATATTTGAACCATGTATGGTTCAGTCAGCAGGACATATGCCGTAAAATCAAAACAATGAGCTATGAGGTTAAACAGTGACATTTGATCCCATATGAATATAAAACAAATTGATAAGTAGCATTCAAAATTTAGACTCATGGATGACATTAAATAGTGTGAATCACACTCGCAGCATGTTCCATAATATACCTTGCACACTAGCTCCCATTATAATTCTTCTCACACACACAGACACTGGAATTCTCCCCGAGGGCCGATGTGAAGATAAATGGCTCACATCCATCTGCTGATATGATGGAAAGAGAAAATTTCCATAGTAACATCTTGACCTTTGACCATCACAGGAGATCGTGAACTCCCAACTTAAATTATTTGCAAAACCATGTGAGGGAATGTTGCCAAATTGAAATTTCAGTTGATGCCTTAAGGCCATTTACAAACCTTTTATTTTGTCATCCTTTTATATTAACCTAAGTTTTTACATATACATCTGTTTCCCTTGACTGTTTTTCCTCTCACTCACTGACATAATACATTCCCTAGCCCCTTACCCTAACCGTAACCATGACAACTAAATGCTTAACCCCAAACCGTACAGTTACCCTAACCAAATTCTAATCTGAACCCTCAAACAGGCCTTTGATGAAGTGAGAACCAGACAAAATATCTTTATTTTCTAAACATGTCCTCACTCTGTTGGTAAAAATCACAGGTCCTCACTATGTAGCAAGTACAAGAACACACACACACACACAGGGCGGCTGTAGCTCAGGAGGTTGTTGTCCTTTAATCACAAGGTTGCCCGATTTGATCCCCAGCTCCTCCTCTCCGCATGTTGAAGTGTCCTTGAGCAAGACACTGAACCTCAAGTTACTCCTGCTGGACCATTGGTGTATGAATGTGTGTGAATTGGTGAATGAGATGCAAATTATTAAGTGCTTTATCTGGGAAGGTAGAAAGGTGCTACATAAATGCAGTCCGCACACACACACACACAAATAATATAAGCACCAGGTAACATAAATGTCATTTTGAGAAAGGTCAGTAGGCATTTTGTCCTTCTGCTCTCACTGAAGAGAGGACAATTACATCGTCATTGTGGTATGAGTGTCGATACTTCAGGGCAGACCGAGGTCTCTGAGGCTGTTAGACAGACCTCTGCAGCTGACCTCCAGCTCTCTCTCTCTCTCTGTTTGTCTGGTATATCTGCCACTCACTGTTTTATTCTGCCCTCTCTGACTGTGGTGGAGTAAAGTCTTTACCTGTAGGAGGAGGAAACTAAAACTAAGTCCAGACCAAAGAGTCGCGACGAGACGAGTTGAAACTTGCAACTAATTGAAATGTTCTAAAACCTGACAGTTCACACCAATGCAACGAGACGAGATGGTGTATCATCTTGAATGCAACGACTCTCTGTACTCTCGTTCTAAGTTTTTTGTTGCTGGATATAATTTTTAGCATATAAAATATGAATGAAGATAGTGATAGTGAGATGCTAGCTACAGTTTTATTTCTGGTAATGATGAAATGGCAAAAATAACGTTTGATTCACTGCTTTTTACTCACTAACGCTTTTCACTACAACGTTCTAAAACCATCAAATAAAGTTAAGTACAGTCTCATTAAAATGAGACATTGGAAGTCATGTGTAGGTTTTGTTGTGAGAACCAGCATGCAAGGATAGTTAGCATACTATGTTAGCATTACTCTCAGTGCAGCTGAAGCCCAGTTCAGGCCAAAGATTCGCAACAAGATGAAACCGTTTTAGAACTTTGCAGGGAAAAGCTGCAGCGGTGTGAAGCCTCCGCTTGACTCCGGCCGGCTGACGGTGTCATCTGCGACTCAGCATGTCAAGTCACCACGTCACCTGTTTCAACAGCCAATCAGCACGTACTGAAATCAGCTGGTTAAAACAGCAGAGTTTTGGACGGTGGTCAAGTGAGCTAGAGAGTGAAGACTGTGCGCCATTAGCAAGTAAAAAGCAGTTATTTTTGCTCTTTCGTCACTATCACTACTATCACTATCCTCAGTCATATTTTCTGTCATGGTAGCCTCTGCCACCAGTGTATGAATGTGGTGTGAATGGATGAATGATTAGTGTAAAAGCAATTTCACTCAGAAACACTAAAAAATTGCTGTCCATTTACCGTTTACAAAGTTCTTTGTCCCGAGTGTCTTCCACCGGTCTGTAACTGTTTACAGCTCTCCGAATGGCAACACTCAAAGAATATGATTACTTTTATTTATAGTGCACTTTTCATACAAGAGAGGTAGCAACATTAAGTCAAGGGAAAATAGACAATAAAGTTAGACAAAAAGGCAGTCAAAGGCAAGGCAAAAAGCCTATCATCATAAAGAGGAATTCAGACATTCAGACGGTTCCTCCACACAAAACCTGAACTTTTTCACCTCCACACACCTCGACTGTCACTCTATGAATGAAGCGTGCTTGTCAGTTTTGACAAAATTGTTGCACGCAGAACATTATAGTTATGCTAGTCTGGTGGGCTTACCAAACAGTGCAGGGATAAAGCCTTACTTCCGGGCTGCACAGGAAGTCTGTGTCCAGTTATCAACCTACACGCTGAAAATGACAAGTCCTGAAGATTTGGATGGTGCAATAAGGCAGGCCTGCTCTGTTCTTTCAGTGAATTATTGTAAAGATCTACAAAGAATAAGTTCACAACATTTTCGTGGAGGTGTTCCACTGAAACGGGTTTCTTTGCGACACTGTTCTGCAGATGCACCGTCGCTGTGTCTGGGGCGCGGTGCCACCCAGGATGATTGTGATTGGGTTAAAGAAATACAAATAGGCCAGTTTTTTATTTCACTATCCAGGAGTGAAAGTGCATTCAATCCAGACTTTCCCCCAGCAGCGCTGTGGAGATAAGTCTGGCTACGCGTGACACCCTGTGACTTGCTTCCAATGGAAGTATAATGACAAAAGAAAGATACTATATTGTATGTCATATCTTGCTATACTCACTGATTGAGAAATCAAAAAAGTGATTAAATTGAAAAGCTTTTCTTGCTCTGAACTACCATGCCTGGCTGGTCTTTCCCAGAAGAAATCCTCTGGCAGACGGGAGGCGATGCATTTAATGTTTACAACAGCAGCAAAATCTGATTGTTCTGATATAAAAAGCACTAGTAGTTACAGGAGATGCAGCGATGCCCCCTTGGCTGAACAGAAAAAGAAAAGAGCAGTAACTGCATTAAAATAAACTACCAACAAAAGAACCAGAGGAGAATATCATGACTGACTCATAGAAAAGTGATTTCAATACTTTATGTAAGGCCTGAAATGCAATAAATATTATAATCAATATTGCCGCTTTGCAACAATGGAAACAAAGAGAAAAGAGGGTATGTGGTGCTAGACAGCACCTCGGAGGTATAAGTAAAACAGATAAAAGGAAAGTACATTGTAGGTCAAGACAAATAGAGAAGCAGCAACCAATGCTGAGGTAAGGTCAGTAAGTCAATAAGGGAGACTGAATCGGTCTTGCAAACCTAGAGGTGTTTTGGGAGAAGGGAAGCCTCCAGACCCCGAGGGGGGTAAAGAACAAACCACCGATTCAAGACGAGGCAGTTGAGCAACCTCTGGACAAACGGACAGACAAACATTCAGACAAAAGGCTTTTCTAGTCCCCAATGACTGAGTCTACTGGAGATTTACAGACATGAAAGTGCTCCGTAGAGGAGGTTTACAATCTATTGTTCCTCTCTAAACTTCAGACAAAAAGAGAGACTGGGCTTTTTCTGATGCAGATAATGATATACCACCAGACACTTATAACAAGCTGTCAGTTAAATGAGCTATATTTTGTTATTCTTTCTGTAGTGAACTTTATGTTTTAAAATGATATTTTTATCATAGATTTTTTAAATCTTCATCTGTATCATTACCTGCAAACAAGGCACAACATTAGCACCATTTACTAGCCAAATGCTAGTAAAATATGCACGTGGCTAGTAGAATTGCTTAGGCCTACTAGCCAAAAAACAATGGTAATCTATTGAGTGGCTGGTAGATTTTGAACATTCACTAGCCATTTGGCTGGTGCATGGACAAAAAAGTTAATTTTGGACCCTGCCTGTGAGCATTATGGTTCATTGTGTTTCCCTAACATACTATGACACATACTACTGTAATACTTAAAGTAGGCCTGTCACGATAACTCATTTTGTTGGATGATATATTGTCCCAGAAATATATTGTGATAAATTATATTATTGTCATTTTAAGACCATTTTATGTCACTGATATAATGATAATATAATAGCATAATGATCCAAGTACACCCTTTCAAAGAGCACTGAACTTTTAATTCTTAAGAATATTCAGATATTGGAATTGGAATGTGAAAAATATTAAAATAAGACTTTACCATAGTTTTTTCTGTTCATTTGGCTTAGCTGCTGTGGAAAAACACGTATGCACTTATAACAGTATAGGGAAAACCCTGATGTTTATTCTGGCATCATGGTGGCTAAAATGTTGGTGACATTTTTATATGAACAAACACGCATGTAAACACAACAGGCAATACCGCACGATATATGGAGATGACCTCATTTTTGCTGACCTTGATTAGTCGATATTGTTATTGTGTACATTAAATGTATCGTTCTAGAAATGGATCGTGTATGCATGTGTGTGATGTTAATGTCACATGTCACTGACAAGTGAATGTAGCTCTACAGGGCAGCCAGTCAGACACAAAAGTTTTGTTTGATAGCAGTTAAATAATAAAGTGAAATGTTCTTGGTCTAAAATTGAGAGTGCACAAAGGAGCACGCCATGGCTGCTCCAGGGATATCAGTCTTTAAGTCTTTGATTCAATTTGACATTTGAATCAAGTTGGCCTACTTTACCTCTCCTCATAAATGAAGAATTGTCGGCAAAGAGCAAAACACTGACTGTTCTCTTTGAGGGACTGACAACTGGATTCTGAAATCCACACTAAGCATGTCTGTACTTTGGGTTTGTCATCGTAAAGCCTCAGTTAGTGACCTTGTATATCCCAGCAGACGCTCCTCCAAACACTGTCTGCACAGGTGAGGATGGAGGAACATTTTGACATACTGACAAAGTGATCAACTGCATCATTCCACATTTTTTTCCTGTTCAATGTAGAGCTGAAACGATTCGTCAATTAATCCATTAGTTGATTGACAGAAAAATAATTGCCAACTAATTCTGGTAATCGATTAATCGTTAAAAGTAATTTTTCATGCAAAAATGGAAGAAAATGCTGTTTCCAGCCAGAGATTTTCTGCTTTTCTGTCTTTACATAATGTTAAATTGAATTTCTTTGGGTTTTGCACTGACAAAACAAGACATTAAAGACATCATCTTGGATTTTGAGAAACTGGGATGGACATTTTTTCACTATTTTCTGCCAGTTTATAGACCAAACGATTAATCAAGAAAATAATAGGCAGATTAATCGATAATACAAAATAATCGTTGCTGACCTAGTTCAATGACACATACATTATCATGCTTTCCCCACTGCGCTTTTGTAAATCTGGATCCTGCAATTGGAGTAAGATCAAATGTACTAAATTTATATTATAAATAAAAAATTTAAAATGTAACAAAGAAAAAATAATTCATGTCATTGAACAGTGCATTTTGAAGAGTTTATAATTTATGCAGCCCGATAAAGACTATAATACACCAGCACTAATCTCTAAAGACAGCACCATAGCACCATGCAGGGAGATAATAAATCATTATGGTGTCAGTAGAGCACCTCAAATCCTGTGCGCATGTGCATGTGTGGCTTTATGTGTGTTAATGTGGTTTATACATGCAGCAGAAAAGACCATATGGTGCAGAAAAGCGGCCACACGCATCACATGAGCAGTTGGCGAGAGGAACAAACAAGCAAAAAACACCTTCATTTAGCCAGCATCCGTCCAGCCTGCTTCATTGTTATTACCATAAACAACCCAGCACACCCCTGGCTATAAGACATGAACGCACCACATGCTTGGTGACCCCTGTGTTCCATATGACCTACAGACCTACATATAGACATTTTCATTTCACGGATTTTAATAGCTGTACAGCCTGTACTATAGTTAAAAACATATCCTGGGCCTTCAGCATTATCTGAGAAAGTAAAGTTATTATTCTTGTGGAGTCTAAGGGGGGAAACCACGCTGAACAAGCTTGCACTGATAAAGAGATAATAAAAAAATAGATTATTAATAATCCAAGAGAATTAATGAAGCACATGCCCTGCAGCATAGGCTTTTTCAGTGCATGTAATTCATTCTCCGAAGCGTGTGACTGTGTGCAGTACATTCTTCAGAAAATATAGGCTACTGAAATAGACTCATTTCTGGAGGCAGCTTTCTCAATCGGGCATGAGAGCAGAAGTAAAATAATATACAAACTTTATTTAATCATCAAAATGTTAGAGCAATAAATATTATATTACGCTAGCGGAAAAGATTAGTTGATTATTACATCAGTCGACACATAGGCATATTTTGTAGGGCTGCCCCCTTTTAGTCGATTAGTCGACTAATCGGTCATTTTAGTTTTAGTCGACTAAGATTTCTTTTGTCGATTTGTCGTTTTTGTGCTTTTTTCATGCCGAATGACGTATTTCCAAGAAACTAATGAACGCATATCTGGTAAACACAAGATTTAAAGTGGTGCTTTTGCATGATTCTCTGTGGAGAAACTCAGTTTTATAGATCTGTCGATTAAATCAACGAATCGATTAATCGCCAAAATCGCTTAAGTGATTTTTGAAGCAAAAACACAAAATCTTTCATTCAAGCTTCTGTAATGTTAAGATTTGCTACTTTCTTTGCTTTATATGATGGAAAATCTGATATATTTGGGTTTTGGACTCTTGGTTGGACAAAAAAAGTAATTTGAAGATGTCACCTTGACCTTAAGAAAATTATGATGGCCATTTTTCACTATAATCTGGCATTTTATAGACCAAAAAATGAATGGAGAAAATAATCGGCAGATGAATTCATAATGAAAAGTAGTTGCAGCCCTTTATTAGACTGCAGTGTATAAAATCTTCAACTTAGATCTGTTCAATAATACTTTATATGATACCCTGAATTTACATACTTTTAACTATATTACTGCAAAGTGCAAACAAAAAGGTATTTGAACTGAGTTAATACATTTACCCTCTACAACATATTTGAATGATACTGTCATATGACTAAATCACTGTATTTTGCACCAATAGAGTGTGTCAGGTATTGTTTTCTCTGGTGAGTGCTCTTATGGCCCTGTGTGGCCCCTGCTGAGCAGATAATAACTGACCCGCGGCCCTTTAACAGGGAACATCAGTATTTGGCCAACCCTGCCACGTTGATTATGACACCAGCATTTATGCTGCCCACAGCAATAGCCTCAGCAGCAGACAAAAATAGTGAAATCCACACTGGCACTTAGGAGGGAAACAAAGGCATCAACGTTAGCATAACAGGACAATCAGAGGGAGCCTGGCAGAGGGAGAGATGGAAATGGAAACTGCCCAAAAATACAAGATCAATATCTCCAGTGGAAAGAAACACAAAATACCAGAAACTCAGAGGGGAGTATGTTACACCCCAAAACAGATGTGAAGATCACACTGTTTTATTTTTCATTTTGAGAAGTTAAATGCAGAAAAAAAAAACAACAGACACGCCCTTCATGTTCCATAACAAGGGAGAGGCTGATGATTATGTATATAAATTGCTTCATGCGTTTCTTGTTTCCTGCACTGCTATCCTGTCTCCCTTTTCTTACCACAGACTTTTCATTCACCTTCCTTATTTCTCTCTGTGACTCTGCACACAAGCTGGAGCTTCACCAGGCAAAGCTACGTGACACTCATAACCCTTTTAAAGTTTCGACTCTGGCAGATTACAGACGTGAGATCCACAGCTATTTTTAGCCACAGTCACCCTGATAAAATAACACTTTAAAATCACATTCAATAGAATGGAATAGATTAGAATATTAAGTTCCAGGCTAGGTTGTTTTCAGTCACAAATAACACTCCCTGACCACTGAAGTAAAATGAACTCACTTCCTAAACTTCCTACTATACACAATGGCCATGGGCAGGCCGGACAACAAAGTTCCCAACTATAGACTAGAACAGAAAATAGGTTTGTATTATTGAAGGAAACCCTTATTATACAAGTATACATATACACATTGCTCATTCATCATAATAATTATGATACTACTGAACCAGAGATGCTGTTAAAAGTAATTCTGAAAGGATGACAGAGGATGAAAAAGCAGGATTTCACTTTGTCATATGTTAATACACAACTTATGACCGTGCAAACTAACCAATCAGCACTGACAGCTTGGCGTAGGAATGTATATGTTGATGAGGTTTCCAGTTTGTCAGAAGAAAAACAGAACACCATGAGAAAACGTCAACAAATATATAAAAAAGCACTATTTCTATTCATTCACGCTGTTGCCTGCGTAATCATCTGCACTGTACTGTATAAATGGACACGTATGAGGGCAGGCTTGGCTGCAGTCTACAGCTAGGACACTCACTGCTGCTGCTTCCTCTCTGAGAGTGCAGCAACCGTCCTGTGACACTGACACAGTTTTTAAAAATGCAACCGCCTGTAGAGCCAACCAGCTTGCCGGCAGCCACATTTGTGGAGTGGACAGGAAGGAGGCGGAAAAAAGGCAGAGTGAAAGAGAGAAAGGAAAGAAAAGGAGCAAAGCCGGACTGGATGGTATTATCTGCAGATTTTATGGCTCAAACCCCAAAAATTTGAATTCTTACAGCTGAGGGAGGAGGAGGAGACTAACAAGACTCACTGATGTGCAGACTATAGCTCTCCAGCTTTCCAAGAACACATCAGTCCAGTATGTGGACAGCCAATTGTATTATAAACCCCGACCTGGAATGCAAGCAGCATCCACTGGTACCTTTAATGCCAGATTAAGGGAAATGATCAAGAGGGATAATAAATACAATCAGGATGTTGCTGCTGCTAGAAGTCTCTGTTTCAAATGTTCAAACAGTTGTGTAACATTGGTATTTGTCATGCATCTGCTTCTAATATAAATTCATCATTCATTCAATAGTCGGTTACCTGATGACTGGACAATTATTAAATTTTGCATAGGCTACATTTGTTTGTAAGAGGCATGCAAATAAGGCATCTTTAAGATCTTTGTCAATGTATGATGAGCATATCTGTATTGAAGATACTGTAATGCAGTTAAGCACACATTTAGCTATTTCTCCAAGTTTTACATCTTATGTGATGATGACAGCAAAAATCAAACTCAACACAAAGAGAGCGGATGCATGTAGGCCAGCTACATCTGCCCCACGAAAACAAAGCCTCCACACAGAAGAGGGGGGTCCGACATCGGGAAACACTCTGCATCTACATTATTACATAGTGAAATACCTGCTTTATATAATCTACCCTATAGACAATATAATTAGACTCAAAGAAGACACTGAGGTTAATATGTTTCCAATGAGATAAACACAAAGCGTTCACTGTGACCGACCTTCATTGATGTGCATCCTGTCTCGATAGCCTCCGTGCGGTTACAGAAGGATGCAACTAATAGAAAAAACAACAACTCAATAACAAATAATAGTAGCATAGAGTGCAAATGTGCCCGGTGTTTTTATTTTATTTACAGAGGCAGCAAAGTGGCGAGGCTGTGTGCCTTTACAAAGGCGGAGCAGGGCAGGCTGGTCATGCTGCTGCTGCTGCCGACAACAGTAGCCATCCAGTTAGCCAACAGGGAGTCAGACCAGTTTGTTTAGCTAGCCGTTATAAGCATTAACAGGGTATTTCCCGAGCTTGTTTATTACATTTTATACATTCAATCTGAATCCAGGTTTTAATGCGAGAAGCTCCAAAATCTGCCGCGTGACCTCTGATAATTTTGTATTAACACTGAAAACCCACACTGGCATCAATAGACGGGCAGCACAAAAGCAGAAAGCAGACTCTTTCCATTTTTTCTATGCCGCAAACTTCTAACGGTCGACCACCTAGCTAAAAGCCTACTGTTAGCAGTACATTCTACTAAATACAAGTGAAGTCTACTCCTCACTTACCCGTTTCCTTTCTGGTGTGTGTTTCTGTTGAAGGTGTGTGTGTTTGGAGCCCAGCCCTGCCGCCGCCGCCGCCGCTGCTGCAGTTCAGTCTGGCTCTGTGCGTCGGCCTTCTCTCCCTCCGTTGCTCAGCAATAAACGCTTCTCCTCTGCAAAACAGCGGCGGGTGGACCAACATCCTGAAAGAAGCGTCAAGGCGGCGGAGATGTAAATCACAACTTCCGGTCACAATTTTCAGAATAAAATGAGAGCGAACCATCATTTTTTACTGTCTATGGAGCGAACAGGACGCAGAGATTTGTGAGTGATTAAGCTAAGCCTTGAAGTGACAGACTGTGTGTCTAAAGCAAGCATGCACAATTAATCATGTGACCACAGAATAAGCAAAAATGTAGTTCAACGATATGAAAGTCAGGACAAAGTGATATCATTTTGATGTTTTATATGTTGTTTTTTTAATTCATTAAAAAAAAAATCATAATTATTACTTTTAATATTTCTCACATAGGCCTATATAGATAGT